>ML682005.1:208403-234983 GCA_007922195.1 Podocnemis expansa
TAAATGCTAGAGGCTGTAGGTGGGGTCTCCGCAGGACCCAGGTGCTCTCCTTCCTTTGGGAGGGGGGGTACTCTGTGGTTTTCCTGCAGGAGACCCACACGGATCCAGCCGCCGAGGCCAGTTGGAGGCTGGAGTGGGGGAATGGGGTGTACCTAAGCCATCTGTCCACCCGCTCCGGCGGTGTGGCCACCCTGTTCTCCCCCGGCCTACAGCCTGAGGTGCTGGAGGTTGCCGAGGTTGTGCCGGGCCGCCTGCTGCACCTCCGGGTCCTTATCGAGGGGCTGGCGTTGAATTTGGTCAATGTCTACGCCCCGACATCGGGCCCGGAGCGGCTGCAATTCTTTCAGCAGGCGGCCACCTTCCTCGGCACCTTGGATCCTCAAGAGTGCCTGGTCCTCGGCGGGGACTTTAACGCCATCCTTCAGGAACGGGACCGCACGGGGACCGAGCCGTGCCAGGCCACAGCAGACGTCCTCCGGGAGGTGATTGACCATCACTCCCTGGTGGACATCTGGCGCGACCACCACCCGGATGATGAGGTGACCTTCACCTATGTCCAGGTGGGGGACCATCGGTCGTGCCACTCCCGGTTGGACCGCATTTATCTGTCCCGACACCATCTGGCACGGGCCCACTCCTCCAGCGTTCAGCCGGCCCCCTTCACGGATCACCACCTGGTGACCGTGACGGCCTCTCTCTCGGCGGAGAGGCCAGGGCCGGCCTATTGGCATTTTAATAATAGCCTGCTGGAGGATGTGGGCTTCGTAGCGTCCTTCCAGGAGTTTTGGCTGGCCTGGAAGTGGCAGAGGGCCGCCTTTCCCTCGGCGCGGTGCTGGTGGGATGTGGGGAAGGCACGTGCCCAGCTTTTCTGCCGTGACTACACTCGGGGGGCCAGCCAGCGGAGGGATGCGGGGATAGAGCAGGTGGAGTGGGAGGTCGTGGAGCTTGAGAGGCGGCTGGCCACCAGCCCTGGGGATCCATCCCTCTGCGAGGCGCACCAGGGGAAGCGGGAGGAGCTGTGGGCCCTGGAGGACCTCCGGGCCCAGGGCGCCTTTGTTCAATCTCACATCCAGCTCCTCCGGGAGATGAATCACGGCTCCCACTTCTTCTATGCCCTGGAGAAACGGAGGGGGGCGAAAAAGCACGTCACCTGCCTTTTGGCGGAGGATGGCGCCCCCCTCATGGATCCGGAGGAGATGTGTGGAAGGGCCAGGGCCTTCTACGCCAGTCTTTTCTCCCCGGATCCGACCGACCCTGACGCCTGCAGGGTGCTCTGGAATGAACTTCCCACGGTCAGCGAGGGCACCCAAGACCGGCTGGAGTCGCCTCTCACTCTGGCCGAGTTCTCGGAGGCCCTATATCTCATGCCCACCAACAAATCTCTGGGCATGGACGGGCTGACCGTGGAGTTCTACCATGTCTTCTGGGACTTCCTCAGCCCGGACCTCGCCATCGTCTGGGCTGAGTCCGAGGAGAGTGGAGAGCTCCCCCTTTCTTGCCAGCGGCTGGTGCTGGCCCTGCTGCCCAAGAAGGGGGACCTCCACGATCTCCGGAATTGGCGTCCCGTCTCACTCCTCAGCACGGACTATAAAATAGTAGCCAAGGCCATCTCGCTGAGCCTGGGGTCCGTGCTGCATCTTCCTCCGCCGCTACCGAGGGCTCCAATATGACCGGCAGCTCTTTTATCTCGACCTGAGACGTGCTCCGCGAGACGTCTCCGAGCTGCCGGCCTTCTACCATGACCCCCTCCAGACCTGGAGGCTCATTGCGGCCTCCAGGTCAGTTATACCCACCGAGGGGGAGGACCTCCTCACCGAGCCCCTGCTACACAATCGCCATCTCTGTGTGCAGGTGGTGGAGGCCCCCTCTGTGAGGCGGAGTTTGGTCATGGCAGGTATCACCCGGGTCGGAGACCACCTGGATTATGCCCAGGGGGACTGGGTGGATCCCCATGAGCTGGCTCGGCGCATGGGGCTCTCCACCCTTCGCACCCCCTGGCGCCTACTCTGGGAGGTGAGGGCAGCCTTGCCTCCCACTGCTCGGGCCTACCTCGAGCGGGTACTCCCCGCCCCCCTCCCAGTCCTGGCCCGCTGGACTTTTGATAGGGCCTCGGCCCCATCAGCCCCCCAGCCATCCCTGCCCCATGCCCCGAGCCGGCTGCTAGACTTGCAGCCGGTCTCTTTCCGAACCGCGCCTCGTAAATATCTGTACACACTCGTGCTACATACCACCCACTTCCTCACCCTTGCGTCCTGCCCGGATACAAAGTGGCGGGACCTTATTCAACCTAGAGAGGGTGAGGACCCCCAGTGGGCCAGTCTGTATGCCCCCCTCACTCCAAGGCCCGCCCGGGACATCAGTTGGCGGCTTCTACATGGAGCCGTGAGCACCGGCCTGTACTTGGCGCGGTTCACCCTCTGTCCTGACACCTGCCCCTTTTGCGGTGTGAGGGAGACCCTGGCGCATGTCTATCTAGACTGTGCCAGGCTGCAGCCCCTCTTCTGGCTCCTCCAGAACCTCCTCTTGAGGTTCTGGCTGCACTTCTCCCCACAACTGTATCTCTATGCACTCCCCATCCATGGCCCCAGAAAGTCGCGGGACCTCCTCGCCAGCCTCCTCTTGGCTTATGCATTCCCTCACCTTGAGTAAGGCCGCAGTGCATATGCTGGGAGGCAGAAATGAAGACACTCAGAACCTCTGCTGCAAAAATTCATGTGGGTTAAGTGACATATGAGCACTGGTTCTGTAAATATCAGTGGAGCCTAATCTGGGGATTATGTACCTACAGTGTCAGACTGGCTCGTGAATCCCTTTGTGAAGCTAGCCTTCTGTTCTTAACACTTTCATTTTTCTAGAATTGATCCTTGATTTTACTCAGGTTTATTTTGCCCTTCTGTGTCACTGATCTACTAATTTAAAGATTACCTTTCTTCATTAAATATGGGATAAACTGATCTCTGTAATTCAAAATGACCATCCAAGATGGTAGATAAATAGCAAAATCGAGAGCTAACTAGCTCAGAAACATAATCTAGCCAACTTCAAAAGCCTTAAAAGATCAGTGAGTAAGATAAAAATACTGCAACATAATACAGTCTGACATCTATGTCACATTTTATAGGATTAGCATCCGTGGGTGGGGAGTAGGCAAGCGTATGCATGGGAAATCTTCAGTCGACTCAGACTGAGGGGATTTAAATAGGTAGCACAGCAGACAACAACTCAGAATAGGCCACAGTGAGTTACTGTTAAAACAAATAATATGGGTGTCTCCCTATGGTAGGTTTCATCTTGCAGAGAACCCTGACTCTGCCCAGGGGTCTGGTAACAGTCTTTAACACTTGGAAATTACACCTAAATAAACAAACATCTCCTCTGTGGGGCTACCTTCCTCTCTAGACATCCCTGCGACAAACAGTTCCATATGATCTCCCCTGAGATCTGGCAGTTCCAATCAAATAAACTACAGTAATAGAGTTGAAAGGTAAACAAAAGCAACCCTTCCACTGAGTTTCTTGTCTTCCTTCCAGTCACTCCTGCCGACATCCTTATTTCTTCACAGAGACTGTGGGAAAAGTGAAATAGAATGTAACACCGTCTTGTAACAAAGCTTAAAACGAAGCTTCTTCCCTTATGTTTCCCCCACAAAGACCTTCTTGTCCTCTTGACTCCAACAAAGGAGAGAAGAGTGAGTTCAGTTCAATGGCTGCTGGGCCTCAAAACCACTCCCCTATCCCTGGGCAGGATGTTCTTGCACACTACCACTAACTTTTCCATTCTGTCAGAGTACTTGCTCCTCGAGAACATGGCCTTTGGAACATTCTCCTCTGGTAAGAATGTCTTTCCATGCTGCCTTTGTAGAGTTTGAAGGCTGCATATTGCTTTTGTAAATGCCTGCCTTTCCTATCTATATACTGTATCTCTAAACCAATGTTTCCCAACCAGTGTGCCGTGGTACACAGGCATGCCGTCAGGCCTGAGCAGGTGTGCCATGGAATTTTTTGAAAAAACTACTCAGACTTCTGGATTTGCTCATAAATATTCATCAGTTTATTTGGACACTAGATAGTGGCGTGCCTCAAAATAATTAAAGGTATCAAAGTGTGCCACGGCAAAGAAAAGGGTAGGAACCACTGCTCGAAAAACAGATTGTCAGAATAGTATCTTTCAAGGAGAAGGCCATCCTTGTACCTCTCAAGATCAGTACATGTGGTAAGCCTTTTGGGAAAGATCCCAGTTCTGCATCTAGTAGACTTGCTGAGCTAATGATCACATCATCTGATTTCCAGTGGTCCCCTCCTCTTTCCTGCACCCTTTCTTGCCAGCCTCTCTTCCTTCATGTGGCCATGATATTCCAAAAAGGATATAGCCAGTGTAATCCCCTTAACTCTTTTTTGGTAGTGCTGGCCTGATTTTTCTTGGTTCAAGAGTAAGTCCTTTGTCCTCCCTGTATTTTCTCACTACTGCAGATCAGCTGATGCAGTCATCAAGTTTAGATTTATTTTGATGTAGATTTATTTTGATGGCCCATGTAAATTTATGTTGATGGCCTGAAATTCCAGATGATGGACCTCCATGATTTTATGTATCTTGAAGATCTGACAGATCATTTAATCTAGGAAACAGTCTACATCTAGAGTTACCACCACATCTAGAAAGTTCTGTTTCTTTTATCCTCAGCTGTAAGGACAAGCCAATTTATAACCACTCCTGATTTTGAATCCTGTGAGACTGCTTCACTAATGGGTCTTTCTTTACCATATTTAGAGCCAGGTACCTGTTTCAGGAGGCTTAAGATTCTTTCCTTGGAGAGAGAACTCTTCTTCTTTGTTGAACCTTAGGAATGTAACTGAGCTGGAAACTTTAACTCTATCCGAAACTTTCATTGGAGCTCTCTGATCCAAGAGAAACCTTGTTTTTACAAGTTCCAAAGTGGTAGCCCTCTTAGTCTAGTTCAGCAAAACAAACAAGGAGTCCTGTGGCACTCTTAAAGATTAACTACTTTATTTATCACGTTTTCATGGGCGAAACATCCCACTTCATCAGATGCGTGGGATTTTCTCCCATGAAAACTTATGCGATAAATAAATTTGTTACTCAAAAGTGCCACGGGACTCCTCTTTTGTCTTGTTTTTACACTTCCCTTTATATTCAAGCTTTCTTATTAAATTACGACTTCTTCTAGTGACTATATTTGCTCTGAAAAAATCCCTTTTTTCCCCAACATGGTATTCAGTACGCCCAGACTCTTGCTTAAAGTGCTTTTGCATATATTCTCTAGTAGAATATAACTCTTTTTTCATTTTGTTCAAAATGTATTCATTTTTAAGAGGTCAAAAGGTTAGATTTCAATGCCTGCAAAATGATGAATTTCATTATATTAGGCAATCAGATGTCAGATGCTGGACAGAACAAAAGTGTGAAACCTTCGAGACTCCTGATGATACAGATAATATTAGAAAAAGACAAAAAGGTTGAAAAATGGTTCCTTCAACTCTCAGAGTGTACTGATATATTTTAATACTAGAAAAGACCATCATTATCATCTACTATTTCCAAAGGGGTAGCTGTGTTAGTCTAGTCCAGAAAAAAAAAAAAAAACCCAAGGAGTCGTGTGACACTTAAAGAATGACCTCCTGCATAACAAAGGCCATAAATTTGATCAGTAATTCCTGCATTTCACTCAATAATTCCTGAATTAACAAGATCTGTCTTTGCATCCTGACTTGAAATGACGTGTCCTATAAGAAATTGTGCAGAGCAATAAACTGACAATCTTTATATTCCTTCACTAAACACTACAAATTAGATGTGGATTCATTTCCAGATGTTTATTTGATGACTGGATCTGTCAAGCTGCTGTCTCCACAATGTTTTCTGATTTCTTTCTACTTTGCCCTCCCCTTTTTATGGTTGGATCCCTTGCCATTACCCATCAATCAGTCCCAGATTAGAGACTAAAGGAGTCTCCATGTTTGAGACTAGAAAATTTGAATTTACCACAAATATGTCTTTTCACAACAGAAGAATTCTCTAGTGTGGGTTTATTCTTGGCCCTGTAAATAGCTGTATATTTGTTTTATAGTCTACTGAGGATTTAAGCTTTCAAGCTGCTCATCTGGGACAGTGTGGCAGTTCTTCCATGGTCACATATAAGAAATCTGAAAGACACCAAGACCTAGGGTGGGATTTTCAAATGTATTCTGTGTTGTAATTAGTTTGCTTCTCTTGAAGGGAGTTTTATATTTTCAAATATAAAACTGGGGGAGGGTCCAGGTTCCTCTTGCCTGGCCTGCCCTGCTGCCTTCAACTTACCCGCCAAAGGCAGCGAGACAGGGGTGGGGATGGGAGAAGAGCATGGCAGTTCAGGGGCTGGGGTGGGGCAGTGGTGTGGACCCCATGATCACAGCACGGTAGCGCAGAGCCTGTGGAACTGCGGGGCACCAGACAGTCACTCCTCTCGCCCCCCTCCTTCCCCCTCCAAGGATGACTCTGTATGTCAGCACTGCAGTATACTGGACATGAAACTCTCAGGTTATTATAACATCCTAGTAATTCTTTGTTTTGACCTTCATGAGTAATTGCAAATGTTTGCAAAACAGGCACACTTAAAACAGAATGGATGGTGAAAGTCAGGGGAGGTGATAGTGTGTGATGAAAGATTTCATGGCAGTGGCGACCTGCTTGGATCTCATAATGCATTATACCACAAAATCCTCTGTTTAGGAGCGAAGAAAAGGGATGGAATTTTTGAAAAGAGAGCCTAATATTGTTTCTTTGTCTAGTCTCTAACATTCAGGCATCCGGCCACCAATTAGAATTGACCACCCTGCCACCCAGGTGTGACGCAGGCCTCCTGGGATAATTGCTTGAATAAGCAAAGATCAGGGCAAGCTGCAAAAATGAGAGCCAAACTTTGTAAACACTGATGTGTGGCATTTAAGCCAGACTCCCAATCAGCAACAAACCATGCTTCTGGTTTCTCATGCAAGTTATCATGAAGCATAACAAAATATGAACAGTACCTTATATTCCATTCCAGCCCCTAGTTCCCAAACAGTCCCTGGGTTTAGTAAAGAGAAAAGTTGCTCCCCACTCCAAGCTCTTTACTCAGAAGGGTTTCTGTTGACCCCAAAGGGCCAACCACATTGCACAGAACATATAGGTTTGGATCTTACCCAAAATACCACACTGCTAGCAAGTCCTTTAATAACTAAAACTGAAGGTTTATTATAAAAGAAACAAAATACAAGAGATGTTAAATTCTCAAAGTGAATCACGTGAATGCAAATGATTAAGAGTCCATGTAAAGCAGGTCCTTGGAAGAATTCAGAGTGTGCAGGTTTATTCAGTTCCTCTGCTGGACACCCAACACCTGGGTGGGTCTCAGTCCTTTGTTCAGTTGCAGCTGAATAGATCCCGAGGCAGAGCCTTAACTACAGTGGGGCCAATGGGGGAAAAGCCCCGGGCAGCCTAAAGCAGCTCAGTGGAGCCGCTGTATTAAAGGGGCAGCTTTCGCAGCACAGCTCTAATCGCCACCAATTGAAAGGGGTGTGTTCCAATCTGAATGCACCTTGGGCACCAAAAACCAGTGTTACAGCTCTGTCCAGAGGTAGGTGTTAGCTAAAGACTGAAGACAAAATGGAGGTGATGCTGCTGCCCCTTTTATCACCTCTGGCTTTCCCCATGCTGTGTGGAGCTTTTACCAATCAAAATGGAGTTGAGCCATATGGTCAGTACAGGTGACTCACTGAGCAGGTTTCTCCCTAGGCCCATTGTACCTGTATTTCTCTAGGGGCCATTAAGGAGACAATGACAGCAGATGTGCTGCTTGGGATGCTTCCCAGAATCACACAGGTTGATCTACGAATATAACAAATACATTCATAACTTCTAATACAGATACAATTCCTACATATAAATAATATAATCATCTTCAGAAAATTATATCCTTTCTGTTGGTCTCAAACATGGCACATCTCATATGGATTATTACAATTATGAAATATAAATATGAAATAGTATCATAAGAATAAAGTAGGCTTGTCAGTAAGATCCATGGAGTACCTTCTATCTGTAGTACTCTTATCAGTCTGAAAAGAAAGCAAGCCGGTCTGTTTAGGCAAGCTGTATTTGTTGTGAGTGCTTATAAACTCATTTACACTTATCTGTCAGTTTACTGAAGAATTCCATGTGCACCAGCTCTTTCACCCCAAGTGAGGTCTCTCCACACACTCAATCTACATGCTCTGCTTTAGATAAAACAAATAAATTTATTGACTACAGTAAGATTTTAAGTGATTATAAATCAGAATAATATAATAGATCAAAAGATTAACAATAAATCCAGGAGTTTACCATGATTAACTGAAAGGTAATTTGTATGCTAAACTAAGATTAATATTCCAGTCTCTTTCTATGATATAGGCTTACCCCAACAGGTTGGTCACACTGGATTCTGCAACCAGACACCTCTCCTCTCTTCCTGTGTGTGGGTTCTCAGTCTTTGGGTTGCTGACAAGATGGATTCCAGGGAAGTGGCAATAGACCAAGGTGCCCCTTCTTTTAATAAGTTTCCTGGGCACCCCTTGGCTCAGGTGATCATCCGTGTCTGTCAATGGAGATGTTAGTTAGAGTTAGAGTCAGAGATAGAATTAGAATTAGTTAGAATTTGGAGCTAGAATTCATATGCAAATTCCATGCCATCAACTTGGATCTCAATGAAAGTATAAACTCGCTATCATATTACAAACATTAAGCTTTCAATGGATCACAGGACTCCTCCTTTGTTTTTCATTACTAACAGTGATTCTCACCTCGCTCAACCTCACCACTTTCTGGTATGTTGTGTTTGAATCTATATAACTTGTTAAATTTGCTGAAGTAATCTGACCTGATGCAGTGATACGGGATCATAGGATTTATCTTTCCTTCCCATACTGTTAAGGGTTTTTTTCAGTGTAAGTTTTCCCCATTCTGGCATCTGACTAAGCGGGACCTTGCCCACAAGAGTTCATGTGAAAAATAAATTTGTTAGTCTTTAAAGTGCCATAAGACTTCTTTTTTGTTTTGGCAAGGGGTGTGTTTCCTTCCTCTTGGGCCTAGGTGCTTTCAGGTACTTCAGCCAGCTTATTCCTTCTAAGTTCCAAAGGGGCAGCTGTGTTAGTCTAATAAAGCAAAAAAAGCAAGGGGTCTTGTGGCACTTAAAGATTAACAGATTTATTTATCGCATGAGCTTTCGTGGGAGAAAATCCCACTTCGTCGGATGCTTTGAAGAGGGAGAACTTACAGAATGGGATGCAAATAAATGCAGGGGACTGTAAGACATGGGATCAGGTCATATTGCACCTGATCCCATGTCTTACACTCCCCTACATTTATCTGCATCCCATTCTGTAAGACATGGGATCAGGTGCAATATGACCTGATCCCATGTCTTACACTCCCCTGCATTTATTTGCATCCAATTCTGTAAGTTCTCCCTCTTCAAAGCATCTGATGAAGTGGGATTTTCTCCCACCAAAGCTCATGCAATAAATAAATCTGTTAATCTTTAAGTGCCACCAGACTCCTTGCTTTTTTTGCTTTCTTATTCTGTCCGTATGTGTGCCTCTGCTGGGTGTGGAAACACAGCTGTGTGTTTGTATCTATTACATTAAAACCATGAGAGAGACAGATTTGAGTACATGAAATGGCAGAATTTCATACCCATACATAAACAAGGAGTCATGCGGCACTTCTAAAGACTAATGAATTTTTTTAACACATAGAATCATAGAATCATAGGGTTGGAAGGGACCTCATAGGTCATCTAGTCCAACCCCCTGCCAGAGGCAGGACCACTCCCACTAAACCATCCCAGTCAGGGTTTTATCCAGCCGGGCCTTAAACACCTCCAAAGATGGTAACTCCACCACCTCCCTTGGCAACTCATTCCAATGTTTCACCACTCGCCTGGTAAAAAAGTTTTTTCTAATATCCAGCCTCGACCTCCCTAACCGCAACTTGAGACCATTGCTCCTCGTCCTGTCCTCCTTTACTACCGAGGACAGTCGAGTTCCATCTTCCTTGGAGCACCCCTTCAAGTAGTTGAAGATTGCATGAGCTTTTGTGGGAGAAAATCCTACTCCATCAGACACTTGAAGATGGGGAACTGTAAGCATCTGACAAAGTGGGACTTTCCCCCACAACAGCTCATGCAATAAATAAATGTGTTAGTCTTTAAAAGTACCACGGGACTCCTCATTTGTTTTCCTGAACTAGACTGACACGGCTTCCCCTTTGATATCTGCTACTATAACAGTGATGTTCTGTATGAGCATTCCAGAAACACCTTCTGTAGCATACTTTGCTTCAGGCAATACATAGTTACAATGTTAGGGTGAACATGAATGATACACAGATCACACCATGAGGGAGTTCATGGGGCGCAGCATGCCAAACTCAAGATGTCTAAAGCTTAGAGCTGGATCAAGGCAGGGGCTTTAGGAGCTGCGGCCCTTGACCACAGCCTAAGGGGGGGTCCCAGACTGCACCTCCAAAAACCCTGCATTAATCCAGTCCTGCCAGTCCCCCACCACCCTCCAAAAATCCAGCCTCACTTGGTGTCCTGGGGTGCTAGAGAGGGCCTGGCCAGCACTGGGAGAGCTAGGGCCCTGGCACAAGAGGCCATACTCCATGGTGCTCCCGTTATACAAAAAAGGGCACCCAGGATAGCACCCCCTAATAAAAAGCAAAGACTAGCAGGATCTTATTCAGGGGGAGAAGGCAATATGCCACATTTATTGTAAATAAGTAAGGATAGCAAAAAGCAGTCTCTCTCTCGAGCCAGCTTAGTGGCCAACTAGGCTGGGCACAAGGAGGGAGCCAGGCCTCTGTCGGTTGCGATCCGATGCTCCAAGATGACAGTTGCAGAATGAGACCCAAAGTTTTCATGTTCTCACCCATCTTTTATACTTGCTGGCCCTCATGTAAGTCTATGGGATTTGCTGTGTCATGTTGCCTCAGGGTTCCTGTGAGATCATTGGTCACCAGTCACTTGCAGACTTGAGTGTATTTTGTTTTCTTTCTGGGGTGGCTCCTTCTGTTTACTTTAATCAGAGGTGTCCACACTGTTCAGCCAGTTAGATGGTACTTATGTTTCATCAGGACAGGCTGGCAGTTGAGACTGGCCTCTTCACACACAGCCCCTTCATACACACACCTTGTTCACACATTTAAATGAACATATACAGCATAAGCTTAAACCAGATTTCATCAAGTCCAAAATGGAGTTCAGTGTTTAAGCAGGAGTTCCAAACTGACAATATAGAGTCTTGTTGGACATTGGTTATAATGTCTATTACACATGGTTACAAAATTATTTTACTTATGACACTGAAAGACATATACATAACATTACCTAACATATACTTTAAAGGTAAATGGAATTCATTATCTGTCTGTGCCCCCACACTCCGGGCTCACCCCCAGGCCAGCTGCCCTGCCCCAGGGGGCGGGGCAGGGTATGGCAGGCCAGTGGGTGGCTGCGGCCCTCTAGGGCCTGGAGCACTATCAGGCAGCTTGCACCAAGGCCCGCATGCCACAGGCTGGCTTGGCCAGCTCCCCAGGGCCCCATGTGCAACAGCCCAACAGCATTCCAGGCACTGGAGGACCACTCGAGTCCACCCCAGGCACCAGCCCATCCCATCTCCTGGGGCAGCCCAGTCAGCTTGGGAGTGAGGCAGAAGCACCACAAAGCATGACGTCTTGCCCCAGGGCCCTGGCCCCCTCAAGCACCACCACACCCCACCCCCAGGCTGGGCACTGTAGGGGGGTCATGGCCCAAGGCTGGCAAGGGGCCACAAAAGTGCACAGCCAAGGGCCACTTAATCCAGCCCTGATAATGCTTTACTTTTTAAAGAAGTATAGGTTAAAAACAGTTGCTAATATAAAAAAAAGATTCTGATCTTCGTTAATCCTAGAGAAGCCAGCCTTATACCTGAGGCTAAAATCACTGATTCGGGGTCCTCCTTTCCCATACGGGGCATCACTGTTAGACCCATCTTCACACTGATCCTGGTTCATGCAATACTGGCACATCTCTGGAGGTGGCACACTGCTGCTCGTGGCTGGCCAGCAGGGCCGGCTCAAGGGGTTGTGGCGCCCCAAGCCAAATTTTGATTTGGCAACCTCCCCCTCCCCCCATCTCATTCATGGCGGTTGAAAACAGTTTTCCAAAGTGCAAAAATCTCCAGCGTCTGCCTGCAGAGGGATTTAAAGTGCACTCTGCCTACATGACTTAACCTGCAGGTTGACTAAGAGTGCCTGAGCTGCTAGGAAAGAGTTGAAGAGGCAGGAGCCAGCCTGATCTTCGGGGGGCTAGGCACCCCTAAGAACTGTCACCTGAAGCCATGTCTGTCTCTTAGAATCATAGACTCACAGAATCCTAGCGTTGGAAGGGACCTCATAGGTCATCTAGTCCAACCCCCTGCCAGAGGCAGGACCACTCCCACTAAACCATCCCAGTCATGGTTTTATCCAGCCGGGCCTTAAACACCTCCAAAGATGGTGACTCCACCACCTGCCTTGGCAGCTCATTCCAAGGCTTCACCACTCGCCTAGTAAAAAAGTTTTTTCTAATATCCAGCCTCAACCTCCCTAACTGCAACTTGAGACCATTGCTCCTTGTCCTGTCCTCCTTTACTACCGAGAATAGTCGAGCTCCATCTTCCTTGGAGCACCCCTTCAAGTAGTTGAAGGTTGCTATCGAATCCCCCCTCAATCTTCTCTTCTGCAGACTAAATAAGCCTAATGCTTTCAGTCTATGAGGATAGCCTCATAGGGCTTGTGCTCCAGCCCTTTAATCATTTTGGTTGCCCTCCTCTGAACTCTCTCTAGCATGTCCCTGTCCTTTTTGCAGTGGGGAGCCCAAAAGTGAACACAGTATTCTAGATGTGGCCTCACCAGTGCAGAATAGAGGGGAATGATCACATCCCTTGATCTGCGGGTAATACTGCTTTTGATGCAGCCCAGTATGCCATTGGCCTTTTTGGCAGCAAGAGCACATTGCTGACTCATATCCAGCTTCCCATCCACCATGACCCCCAGGTCCTTTTCTACACTGCTGCTACTTAACTGAATGTTTCCCAGCCTGTAGCAGTACATGGGGTTTTTCCGCCCCACATGCAGGATTTTACATTTGTCCTTATTGAACTTCATAAGATTTTTATTGGGCCACTGTTCCAATTTATCTAGGTCTCCCTGAATCCTGTCCTTGCCCTCCAATGTGTCTACTGTTCCCCCCAGCTTGGTGTCATCCGCAAACTTACTGAGAGTGCAGTCTATTCCATCATCCAGATCACTGATGAAAACGTTGAACAGAACCGGCCCCAGGACTGACCCCTGGGGCACACCACTCGTGACCGATTGCCAGCTAGATATGGAACCATTGATTCCTACACGCTGAAACCGTTGATCTAGCCAGTTTTCTATCCACCTTATAGTCCACCTATCCAACCCATACTTCCTTAATTTGCCAGTGAGAATGCTGGGGGAAACTGTATCAAAAGCCTTGCTAAAATCAAGGTATATCACATCAACGGTTCTTCCTGCATCCAGAAAATCAGTCATCTGCTCATAGAAGGAAATGAGATTGGTCAGGCATGATTTACCCTTGGTAAATCCATGCTGACTGTTCCTGATCACTTTATTTTCTTCCTAGTGTTTGAGGATGGATTCTTTAAGAATCTGCTCCATAATTTTGCCAGGGATTGAGGTGAGGCTGACTGGTCTATAATTCCCCAGATCCTCCTTTTTCCCTTTCTTGAAAATAGGCACTACATTTGCTTTTTTCCAATACTCTGGCACCTCCCCTGTTCTCCATGAGTTTTGAAAAATAACGGCCAGCGGTGCTGCTATCTCATCGGCCAATTCCCTCAGCACCCTTGGATGCAGTTCGTCCAGCCCCATGGACTTGTGCACATCCAGCTTCTTTAAGCAGTCCCTAACCTGACCTTCCGTCACCAAGGGCTTCTCTTCTTCCCTCCCATCTGCCATACCCATGGTAGTGGGCTGGGAGCTGACCCTGCCTGTGAAAACTGAAGCAAAAAAAGCATTGAGCACTTCAGCTTTTTCCTCATCCTCTGTCATGAGGATGCCTGCCCCATTCAGCAAGGGACCTACACCTTCCCTGATCCTCTTCTTGTTATTAACATACTTGTAGAACCCTTTCTTGTTATCCTCTACATCCCTCACTAGCCGCAACTCCATTTGTCCTTTGGCCTTTCTGACTTTATCCCTGCAGTCCCTAGCAATATCTTTATATGCCTCCTTGGTCATCTGACCAAGCTTCCACTTCCTGTAAGCTTCCTTTTTATGTTTAAGCTCAGAGCAGAGTTCTCGGCTAAGCCATTCTGGCTGCCTCACGTTTGTTCTTTCTCCTAACTGGAATGGCAACTTCCTGTGCCCTTAGCAGGGTTTCTTTAAAATATAACCAATTCTCTTGGACTCCTTTCCCCTTCAGATTAGCTTCCCAAGGGATCCTGCCCATCAGTTCCCTGAGGGAGCCAAAAATCTGCTCTTTTGAAGTCCAGGGTTTTTGTTTTGCTTCTTTCTTTCCTTCCTTTAATGAGCATCCTGAACTCAACCATGTCATGGTCACTACTGCCTAGCTTGCCATTTACCTCTACCTCCCTGATCAATTCTTCCCTGTTTGTGAGCAGCAGGTCGAGAGGTGCAAGGCCCCTAGTTGGTTCCTCCAGCATTTGTACTAGAAAGTTGTCCCCAACACACTCTAAAAACTTCCTGGATTGCCCATACACTGCTGTACTGGCCTCCCAGCAGATGTCAGGGTAATTGAAGTCCCCCATGAGCACCAGGGCCTGTGATCTAGAAGCTTCTGCTAGTTGTCCATAGAACACCTCATCCACCTCCTGCTTCTGGTCTGGTGGTCTATAGCAGACACCCACCACAACATCCCCCTTGTTGCTTTCCCCTCTCAATGTAACCCACAGACTTTCTACTGGCACACCGCCACTTCCATAATGGAGCTCTGAGCAGTCATAGAGCTCTTTTACATATAATGCTACTCCTCCCCCTCTTCTTCCCTGCCTGTCTTTCCTGAACAGTTTATACCCATCCATGGCAGAGCTCCAGTCATGCAGACTATCCCACCATGTCTCCGTTATTCCTATGATATCATAGTTCCTTGCCTGCACTAGTACTTCCAATTCTTCCTGTTTATTTCCCAGGCTCCTTGCATTAGTGTATAGGCACCTAAGATACCTGGTCACTTGCCCTACTTTGTCAGTTTGGTTTTCAATTCTATTACATATACCTCCTTGCATTTTTTCTTGGAGTCCTCCTCCCCCACTCTCCTCATGTGTTGGCGCTTCAGTGGAACATTTAAGACAATTATTTGATTTCCCCCCCCCCCGCCATGTTCCAACTACCTTCTCTTTTATTCCTGGTACTACAGTCCCAACACCCCCCCCCAGATCTCCCACATTGCCACTTACCTGTGGGCTTTGGTCTCCTTCCCCCATTGAACGTAGTTTAAAGCCCTCCGCACTCGGTCAGCCAGTCTGTGCCCAAACACACTCTTCCCCTTCCTGGACAGGTGAAGGCCATCTCTGCCTATCAATCCTCTGTCCTGAAACAGGACTCCATGGTCAAGGAAGCCGAATCCCTCCTGACCACACCATCTTCACAGCCAGGCATTCACCTCTAGGATGCATCTGTCTCTCCTCAGGCCTCTAGCCTTGACTGGAAGGATTGATGAGAACACCACCTGTGCTCCAAACTCCTTCACCCTCGCTCCCAGAGCCCTGAAGTCACCTTTGCCTCACCGTAGAGCCAGCCCTGCTGGCTAGATATTTCCAGGCAGCATTTCTGTTGTTTGGGGTTTCCAGGTGGCGGCTGTTGTAACTTCCAATAGCAAAATCCCTACACGGTAACCCTGAGAACCAATAAACCCTTCTGAGTCAGACTTTCAGGCTAGTTGTGAATCACTTTTAACTGCTAGCACTTGCCTTCCCCATTGCAATGCTTCTCCTTCATCCTGCTCCTACATACACCTCTCAACTGCAGTTTCCGCTTTGTGCATCTGACAACATCGGTTGGTGCCCACAAAAGCTTATGCCTGAAGAAATTTGGTTAGTCTTTAAGGTGCTACAGGCCTCTCATTGTTTTTGCTGTACACAGACTAATAGGACTGGCCCTGAAGCTGGAATCTGACTGCAAAGCATGACTTGGTTGGGATTGGAGCAATGGTTTTCAAACTTGGGGTCAGGTCCCAGTACTGGCTGCAGACCCTCAGGCACTACGTCATGCCACCACCAAAAGACTAGAGTGCATTTCTCAAAAATGTAATTGTTGGGTAGTGGGCATAAATGATTTTTTTCAACTGGGTCCCAAAGAAAAAAAGGTTGAAAACCACTGGCTTAGAGGCAGAGGCAATTCTGGAAGGGGCCAGGATGTGGGGCACATGCTCCCCCACAAGCGGCCCTGATCCAGCCGCACATGGGGCCTGATCTGGCTTCGAGCCTCTTATAAGGGGCTTGAAGCCAGGGACAGTCCATGCTGCTTGCAGGAAGCAGCAGAGATGGTTCCAGAGTGGTGGAGACCATATCTGCTACTTGTGGGAAGCAGCAGCACCCGTCTCCCGCTTTGAGCCTCCTGCATGAGGCTTGAAGCTGGGGACGGTCCATGCTGCTTTTCACTAGTGGCAGAGACCATCTCTGCTGCTTGTGGGAAATGGCATGGACTGTCCCTGGCCCTGAGCTTCTTAGAGGAGGCTTGAAGTGGAAGACAGTCCCTGCCACTTCTTAAAAAGCAGCAGGAGCCACTTGTGCTTTCCAGAAGTGGCCTGGAGCCAGATCAAACCACTTCTGGCTAGCTGGGGCCAGAGATGCAGGGCCCATGCCCTGCTGGCCCCAATGTAGCAATGCCTCTGCTTAGAGGAAGTCTGAGACAGGTCCTTTCCAAGAGGCTAGGTCCTGCAGGGATAGAGTTACCAGATGTCATGCAAAAGGAGGACATGTTCTCCTTTTTACCTTCATGTCCTCTGTCCTTCAGGCATTTTAAAAATACGTGATTTTGCCTGGCTTTTTACTTACAGGGGTAAAAGTATGCTGGAACGCCCTATTTTTAGAGAGAAGAGCTACAGGGCCCCCTAAAAACAGAAAAATATTACATTAATACTACATTTTCTCCTAGTGTCCTCCTTATCGTACCTCCCTGTCCTCCTGTCCATGCTTTGGCATGTGGTAACCCTATGCAGGGGGGCATGTCCAGGGGGAGCGGGACAGACTCTTTCACACTAGCACTGGGCCAGTGGTTCCCAACCTGGGGTCCAGGCACATGTTGCGGGGGGTCTGTGGAGCCTCTCCTTGTCAGGCTGGAATCCAGCTGCAGCCCGGATGCACCCTGCCAGGGCTGCCTCTCTCCACGCATGGCTGGATCCTGGCAGGGGGACGGGGCCTTGGTGGCCCCCCAGCAGGGGCAAGGGCAGGGGGCCACAGCCACCTCGCCTCAGCTCCCCAGTGGTGTGGGCCATGGTGGTGGCTGCACTTGCTGTTATGACTTGATCCTGTGTTTTACACCCCTTGCATTTCGTTTTTCCTTCCTTCCTGTAAGTTCACCCATCTTCGAATCATCTGAGGAAGTGGGATCTTCTCCCAGGAAAGCTCATGCGAAAAATAAATCTGTTAGTCTTAAAGTGCCACACAATTCCTTGTTTTGTCCCAGCAGAGCCACCGGACTGGCGCAGGCCAGATTACAAAATCAGCCGGGGAGGGGGGGATATTTTTTTGGTTAAAAAGGTGTCCCCAGCCTGAAAAAGGCTGGCAACCACCACACTAGTGTTGAGAGAAAAGCTCGTTCTCTGCTCTGGTCAACGAAGGAGCCGGACAACAGGAGGAAGAATCACAAGTTTATTGACACTCAGAGCTACTGAGTGCGGCCGGCCCCGAAGGACCGGTGCTAAAAGGGTTTTATACCCAGGTACAACAACTTAATTCAAGGAAATCTAAAAATGGTTAATATATTCAAGGTAACAAGATTAATACATTTATTAGTATCATATAGGGATAGTTTTCATACATTTTCATATAAGCTAGGAGAATTAGTAAAGAAGGCCAGGCTGGCTCCTCAGAGCCTGGGAATGGAATAAACAGGAGAAATTATTGATTAATAGGTGACCTCGAGACTGGTGCAGTTTCCCTAATCTTCTTCTTATAAACTGTTCAGGGATAAGAGGGGCTCTATACTTTTGTTAGTCAGGCTAGAGGTTAAAACAACATTAAGGGAACAGTGCTAAGACGGAGTCACTTATGCTCACAAGTTTGTGGCCTCCTACAAATCTCACAACACTAGGCACTGCCTGCGGCCCAGCCCTGAGCGGCTGTCGGACCCAAGCAGGCAGCCCTCACCCCCGAAGCTACCCCACGGGGGCAGGACGCCTCCTGAGCCGGATTTCCCCACCCCCAGCCGTGGCAGTGTTAGCCCTGGGCAGCCGGCGCCCACCACCCTCCCGCCGGCTCCTGCCAGGACACAGCCGCGTGCAGCGGCGCCCCGGCCCCCGCCGCCCACACGCGCTCCCCACGAGGCCAGGCGCCGGCCTATCAGCGCCGGGCTGGGGGAGCGCCGCCTGCTCGCGCGACTCAGGCGCGGTCCGCGGCCGCCCAGCCAGCCGGGCTCCGGCAGAAGAAGCGAGCGGGGCGGTGCCGGAACCGGAGCGGGGTGAGTGGGGCCGGGGCGCCGGCCAGGTGGTGTGGGCAGGAGGAGGTTGGGGGCCAGAGGGAGGAAACGTAACATGCATGTCATGTTCCTCTCTGTCCAGGGGGCCTGGAGCCCTTTCCGCTAGAAATGGGGCGTCCCACCCTAGGCTCCCCCGAAGCTGTGCGCGCACACCCGGCTTGTGAAATCCACCCACGCAACAACAGCGTGCCTAAAAAATTCAGCAGGGCTAGTATTCCTGTGCTACTTTTAAGAAGGTGATTTCAAGTAACGTTTGAAATAAGGCTTTCTAACTTATCAAATCATTTCTGTCGCCAGGTCAAACTACAATTTAGATATTATGTGAATCATACACGCTTACGTCATTGCACTCACATGTTTGAGCACACTCACGAGGGTGCACAGATTTGGACGCTGGCACCTAAAATTTGCACAAAAGAAATTTTTTGCACACACAGCCTATGAAAAATTAGAGGGGACATTGGTTCCAGCACACTTTAACCCCTGTGAGTGAAAAGCCAGGCAAAATCATATCGTTTAAAATGCTTTTTTTTTCCCAGAATACTTCATTCAATAGACAGTATATCTAATTTCTAGTAGACAGTAAAGCACAAATATGGCACCAGTCTTCAATGTAAGTAGCCTACTACAATGGAATCAATAGGAAAGCCAAGGAAGCCATTTTAACCAAGACAATAAAAAAAAGACAATACTTATAAAATGCTAAGCTCCTAGAAGTATATATTAATTTTTACCAGCAACTCTTGCAATCAAACTTTTAAAGCAATTGAAGGCTGAGTAAAAAGCCTAGTTTATTTAAAAGTCTGTACAATCACTAACCAAAAAAAGACATCATAGAATGTAAAAAAGATATATACAAAATGTACAAAAAACCCCAACTCAGGTAGAGGAAATGCACAGGTGCTTGCCAGGCAGAGGAGGTAGACTTGGGTGTGGCAGAAGCCTTAGGGGTGACAGCTGGGGTGTGTTTCAAAGTGAGGCTAGAGCAGGGGCCTGAAGCTATTTCCTGCAGCTGGCAACAGCACTGCTGTTGCTGATAATTGCAATATTGTTTTATGGAAAGGTTTCATTGGTGTGGCCCTCTGGCTAACATACCAGTCCTCATGCAGCCCTCTACTAGTCCTCACACAGCCCTCATGGTGATTTGAGTTTGAGACCCCTGGGCTAGAGGCTGGTAAGGGCTCAGTGGAAATGGAGTGTGTCGTAGAGCTACGAGATACCAAAGCCTGGAGAGGAGGTAGAGCTGTAACTAGGGCGGGGCAAACAGGACAAAGACCTGGGCAGAGAATTTTGAAGGGCAGCCAGCAGACCCTGCCTGGCCCAGAAAAAGAGTGTGCCTTAGGCATGTTTGTTCTGGAGCCAGGCAGGGGCTGGGGGAGTTTCTCCCCCCCTGCCCCAAACATCTCTGACTTCTCTAGCACCCCCACCACCACCACCACCACCAGGTCTTGGCCACTCTCCCCTGGTGGCAAGGGAAGGCACCCCCCCCCGCCAGGTCTCGGCCACTCTGGCCCAGCAGCAAGGGAAGCACCTCACCATCAGGATGGATCAGGCCCAGGCCAGATCAGGGCCAGGGAAGAGCACCTTTCTGCCTTCCTGCCCCAGGTGCTAGCAGCCGTAGTTATGGCTCTGAAAGGATGAAAGGGACGTACAAAAAGGAGGACATTGGAGGACACGTGGACAAAATGTAGTATTGCCTAAAAATAAGGCATTCCATGGCATTCCAGCAGACTCTAACCCCATAAGTAAAATGCCAGACAAAATCATGTATTTTAGATGCCTGCCAGATGGAGGACATGAAGGTAAACAGGAGGACATGTCCTCCTCTTGTCTGACATGTGGTAACCTTATTGTAGTGGCCACATTGTAACTACTGGGTACCAGTAGATGTAAGAGAGGCTACAGACCTGTTACCTGCTAGAAAAATTCCCATTCTCCACACTTGTCTAAACTCTGAAATCCGGGTCAGAGACTATTGGATTTTATGCAGCCCTGTGCCTCCGCTCCCTCCCACTTGGGTCATAGGCAATGACTCCCCACCCCCGGCTTCCCATGCAGTGCCACTGCCCTGTAAAGCTGTTCCATCCACATCTGCCACACACTGTCAGTGGCAGTGCCCTGTCTTGGCTCCAGCAGGGCCCTGGCCTGTGCAGCTGTCAAGCACTTGCAATAGCTGCATAGCAGCCAAGGGGGATGCCAAACTGGGCACCTCATGGTGGGTACAAGGGGGGGGGCAGGGAGAGCAAGGGCACACCCAGACGAGGAGCTCACCACCTTCCCCCAGTCTGGCTGGACCACTTTGATCAGTTAGAGGGAAAGGTACTTTTCACATATTTCTGAGGAAATAAGTTTTAGGATGAGCACGTGCCAACCCTGAAATTCCCTGTTCCCCCTGTATGCCCCCCCCCATACAAAAATATTTGGAGCCACCATTGGGCGCCATGATACCATTTTCACTCAGGGGCTCAACACTAAGCTGGACAAGCAGCTGCTGCTGCCTTCTGTGACTCCAGGCAGGGTAGGTTCAACAGTCAGCTGCCCTGTGAGTGAGACTGGCAGCAGCTGGCGCCAGGCTTCCCCCTATCCATGAGTCTACCAGGGCTCTCCTAAATCCTGGGCAGCACCTAAATCCCCTGTATTAAGCCGTTCCTGCCTAGAATGCTTGTACAGTGCCTCACAGTTGGACAGAAATGTCTCCCCTGTAGTGTACGCAATGTCTTGGTCAGCATTGCACTCTAAGTTCCTCATCTTCAAAGCATCTGATGAAGTTGGATTTTTCTCCCATGAAAGCTCAGACAATTAATAAATTTTGTTAATCTTTAAAAGTGCCACAGGACTTCCTCCGTGTTTCGGTCAGCATTGTATTTCTCATGGCTGAAGACCTGTTGTATCTGAGCAGTCTGTCAGGCAGAAATGTCAACTAGCACACCTGGTTCAAGTTGTCCTCTCTACTATCCCACCACTGGCCTTCCAGAATATCTCAAAAGCAACTTTTCTGGGACTAATGCTAGGCATTGAGGATTAGCTCCTAGGAGTACAATGAGGCTGATGGGATTCAGTGAGAGGCACTGTTGTTCTGCACATGGAGCAAAAGGTGCAGTGTCATTTAACTGAGGCTGACATCGTCGTCATGGGCATAGCTGAACCAGTTTAAATTTATTCTGTTTGTATCTACATGATTGAACTATTACATCAACTGTCTAATTCTCTGGTATGTGCATAATCTAATTAAATAGCTGGGACCTACCTAATCTTTGTCTTTAGGGCTCTTCTGTGTTGCTGCTATGTGTATTTGGAGCACTAAGCCAGTGTTTTTCAACTGGTGTTCCATGGACATAGTGAAGGTGTTCCACAAAGGACCTTCCCCATCAGGGGGAAGCTGAATGGGGAAGGGAAGGAGGGAGCAGGGACTCAAGCTGCACTATGCCTGGGAGATTTAAAATGCACCAGCCCTAGCAAACCTTCCAGAAGCGTGTTGGCATCTGCTGCCGCCTTGCTCCTTTGCTGTAGCCAAGGCATTTTAAATTTCCCACCACTGTTACCACTGGCATCATAACTTCCACTGACAAACCTTACTCCAAGAATAGGTAAGCTTTGGCTGAACGTGCAGGGCCAACATTCTCCTTAAAATCTGAGTAATATTTTCTGTTTTAAGTTGTGTACATAATCATGATGTATCTTTTTTAGAAATATGTACATGTTGGTAGAATTATATTTAATTCTGTTTTCTGATTTTTTTTTCATGGGAGCGTGAAGCATGCAGATATTACAAACATTACAGCTGGTATACACTGACTCTTTTTAGAAAGCTTTAAGTGTTCCTCATCAAGTAATAAATACCTTTAGGTGTTCCCCAGTCCACTGAACCAGTTCTTAAAGCGGCCAAACGTACAAAGCTTGTGATTAATGTAAACAAATTTGTGCTGGAGGAAATGCTGACTATAGGTGTGAGATACCTATTTCAAACTGCTAAATGGCTTTAACACAGCAGTTCTCAATCATTGTCAGAACGCATTACTGTGTCGCCACAGAGTGGTAAGTGTGTCAGGGAAAGCCAGGTGAGGGTGGGAGTGGGCTGGTGTGTCCTGTAGGGTCACTAATGCCGCCAAGTGTGTTGTGACCTGCAAAAGGTTGAGAACTACTGCTCTAATAAAACAAATGAGGAGTCTTGTGGCACTTCTTAAAATACTAACAAATTGATTGCATGAGCTTTTGTGGTCAAAAATAAAAAAATTTGCTATCCTTAAAAGTGTCACAAGACTCATTTGTTTTGCTCAACTAGACTGACACAGCTAACCCTTTGGAACTTATCAACACTGCTCAGGTGAATGCCAAAAAACATAAGTGCCTGTAGTAGAAACATACCATAACTTCTAATTATACATCATTCTTCTTAGGTTCTTATATCTATACCATGCAAGTCAAATACACACCTGCTTCTGCCATTGGAAGCCTCCTTGGTGGTTACAGAATTTAAATATCATGTTCTTAAAAACAAAAGCCAGCACCTACTGTTTTTCTGCCACATTATTAAAAGCCAAGATCATTCGCCTGATTCTTGGAGAATTGAAAGCTGTGGTCATTGAAGGTTTTATTTGTTGGCTTTGTTGTTTTTTGTTTGTTTGCTTGTTTGTTTTTAAGGGGAGAGGCAGAATACAATTTTCATTTAGTGGAATTACAGGAACAGAAAAAAATGAATAATTGAGAGCCAGCAGCCGAGGCTGCTGCTTTGTTGCTCAATGAATAAAATCTCCCATGTCTTTCAGATTTTTTTATTGTTCATGATTTTACAACATTTCAAGTCTTCTCACATTTATTTTACAAGTAATAATGTTATGAGCGAGAGAATAAGTAACTAGTGAAAAGCTTAAATTTGTTTCCGTAATTTTTACCATAAACTAAATGGAATTACAATGCTAATCTATGAAAAGTATGTATACATGAATGGGGGAACTGTGAGTGCCTGTTTATCTGGTCCTATTACTCTTTAATAGGTTCTACTGTTCTGTGTATTCATAGAAGGGATATATTTTTTTCAGTTTTTCAATTCTAAATTTTTAATATTTTTTTCAATTCTAAAATATTTGAAGTTTCACTGTTGCTAGTTTGTTCTGACTGGTAAATGTTCATCATTAGCAGGTGTTTGAAATCCTCTCCAAGATGAACTTCTTCCTGGAAACACTCAAAGTCCTGGTGCTCTCAGTATATTTTCTGTTGGAGTCTCTAGTCTTGTTGTTCATTCCTGGGCGAAAGAAGAGTGTTGTTGGTGAAATAGTACTTATAACAGGAGCTGGAAGTGGAATTGGAAGACTTTTAGCATTAAAATTTGCTCGCCTTGGAGCCACCCTTGTTCTGTGGGACATTAATCAAGAAGGTAACAAGGAAACAAGTAGACTAGCAAGAGAAAATGGAGCCGTGAGAGTACACACATATCTGTGTGACTGCAGCAAAAGGCAAGAAATCTACCGAGTGGCAGATCAGGTAAAGTGTTGCATGTTCATGGGTTTTGTAGCCTATAAAATACTCTTATCACAAAGCACTGGACTTTTACATAGATGTGTCTGAAGAGTTAATGAGTCCAGAGTTCATGTTACTCATTCCCTGTTAGATAACGTACACAACACTGAATTATCTTCACACATTTCAGTTTCTAGTATCTCCATGTTCACTTCTCTCTGAAAGAAGGAAAAACACTGCAGTAGTGTCCTTTTTAATGAAGTTAGCTGCTACAAAGTGGAGTCATAGAATCATAGGGTTGAAACGGACCTTATAGGTCATCAGTCCAACCCCCTGCCAGAGGCAGGACCACTCCCACTAAACCATCCCAGTCAGGGTTTTGTCCAGCTGGGCCTTAAATACCTCCAAAGATGGAGATTTCGCCACCTCCCTCAGCAGCTCATTCCAATGCTTCACCACTCGCCTAGTAAAAAAGTTTTTTCTAATATCCAGCCTCGACCTCCCTAATTGCAACTGGAGACCATTGCTCCTCGTTCTGTCCTCCGTTACTACCAAGAACAGTCGAGCTCCATCTTCCTTGGAGCATCCCTTCAAGTAGTTAAAGGTTGCTATCAAATCCCCCCTCAGTCTTCTCTTCTGCAAACTAAATAAGCCTAATGCTTTCAGTCTTTCCTCATAGGGCTTATGCTTCAGCCCTTTAATCATTTTGGATGCCCTCCTCTGAACTCTCTTTAGCATGTCCCTGTCCTTTTTGTAGTGGGGAGCCCAAAACTGAACACAGTATTCTAGATGTGGCCTCACCAGTGCAGAATAGAGGGGAATGATCACATCCCTTGATCTGCTGGTAATACTGCTTTTGATGCAGCCCAGTATGCCATTGGCCTTTTTGGCAGCAAGAGCACACTGCTGACTCATATTTAGCTTCCCATCCACCATGACCCCCAGGTCCTTTTCTATGCTGCTGCTACTCAGCTGAATGTTTCCCAGCCTGTAGCAGTACATGGGGTTTTTCCATCCCAAGTGCAGGATTTTACATTTGTCCTTATTGAAGCTCATAAGATTTTTATTGGCCCACTGTTCCAATTTATCTAGGTCACCCTGAATCCTGTCCTTGCCCTCCAATGTGTCTACTGTTCCCCTCCAGCTTGGTGTCATCTGCAAACTTACTGAGAGTGCAGTCTGTTCCATCATCCAGAACATTGATGAAAACGTTGAACAGAACCGGCCCCAGGACCGACCCCTGGGGCACACCACTCGTTACTGGTTGCCAGCTAGACATGGCATTGATTCCTACACGCTGAAACCATTGATCTAGCCAGTTTTCTATCCACCTTATAGTCCATCTATCCAATCCATATTTCCTTAATTTGCCAGTGAGAATGCTGTGGGAAACTATCAAAAGCCTTGCTAAAATCAAGGTATATCACATCAACGGTTCTTCCTGCATCCAGAAAACCAGTCATCTGATCATAGAAGGAGATGAGATTGGTCAGGCATGATTTACCCGTGGTGAATCCATGCTGACTGTTCCTGATCACTTTATTTTCCTCTAAGTGTTTGAGGATGGATTCTTTGAGAACCTGCTGTATAATTTTTCCAGGGATTGATGTGAGGCTGACAGGTCTGTAATTCCCTGGTTCCTCCTTTTTTCCCTTTCTTGAAAATAGGCACTACATTTGCTTTTTTCCAATCCTCTGGCACCTCCGCCATTCTCCATGAGTTTTGAAAGATAATGGCCAGCGGTGCTGCTATCTCATCGGCCAATTCCCTTAGCACCCTTGGATGCAATTCGTCTGGCCCCATGGACTTGTGCACATCCAGCTTCTTTAAGCAGTCCCTAACCTGACCTTCCATCACCAAGAGCCTCTTCTCTCCAATCTTCCATGCCCATGGTAGTGGGCTGGGAGCTGACCCTGCCTGTGAAAACTGAAGCAAAAAAAGCATTGTCACGAGGATGCCTTTCCCATTCAGCAAGGGACCTACACCATCCCTGATCCTCTTCTGGTTATTAACATACTTGAAGAACCCCTTCTTGTTATCCTTTACATCCCTCGCTAGCCACAACTCCATTTGTCCTTTGGCCTTTCTGATTTTATCCATGCATTCCCTCGCAATATCTTTATGTGCCTCCTTGGTCATCTGACTTAAGCTTCCTTTTCATGTTTAAGCTCAGAGCAGAGTTCTCGGCTAAGCCATTCTGGCTGTCTCCCATTTTTGGTGTTCTTTCTCCTAACTGGAATGGCAACTTCCTGTGCCCTTAGCAGGGTTTCTTTAAAATATAACCAACTCTCTTGGACTCCTTTCCCCTTCAGATTAGCTTCCCAAGGGATCCTGTCCATCACTTCCCTGAGGGAGCCAAAATCTGCTTTTTTTTTTTTTTTTTTT
>ML682005.1:235083-310936 GCA_007922195.1 Podocnemis expansa
TTCCCTGAGGGAGCCAAAATCTGCTTTTTTTTTTTTTTTTTTTTAAGTCCAGGGTTTTTGTTTTGCTTCTTTCCTTCCTTCCTTTAATGAGCATCCTGAACTCAACCATGTCATGGTCACTACTGCCTAGCTTGCCATTTACCTCTACCTCCCTGATCAATTCTTCCCTGTCTGTGAGCAGCAGGTCAAGAGGTGCAAGGCCCCTAGTTGGTTCCTCTAGAATTTGTACTAGAAAGTTGTCCCCGACACACTCTAAAAATTTCCTGGATTGCCCATGCACTGCTGTACTGGCCTCCCAGCAGATGTCAGGGTAATTGAAGTCCCCCATGAGCACCAGGGCCTGTGATCTACAAGCTTCCGCTAGTTGTCCATAGAACACCTCATCCACCTCCTGCTTCTGGTCTGGTGGTCTATAGCAGACCCCCACCACAACATCCCCCTTGTTGCTTTCCCTTCTCAGTATAACCCACAGACTTTCTACTGGCACGCTTCCACTTCCATAATGGAGCTCTGAGCAGTCATAGAGCTCTTTTACATATAATGCTACTCCTCCCCCTCTTGCTTGCCTGTCTTTCCTGAACAGTTTATACCCATCCATGGCAGAGGTCCAGTCGTGCACACTATCCCACCACGTCTCCGTTATTCCTATGATATCATAGTTCCTTGCCTGCACTAGTACTACCAATTCTTCCTGCTTATTTCCCAGGCTTCTTGCATTAGTGTATAGGCACCTAAGATGAGTTGAAACCTTTCCTATGAGTCTTGCCAATTTCTGCAAAATTTAAGCTCTCTTTAATAATAAATAAATAAATAAAATGTTGGGTGGGGGGTGAATGCGCTGCTGATGGCTTTCAGTTAATACTAAGAAGGTACTTGGTGTACACTTGAGATGTTTTCTTAGCACCTCTTGCCTGGAGTTTGCAGACACTGGGAAGATCAATTTCTTCACTTATAAGGCTCAGGTGCCTTCTTTTAAGGCAAGCTCAGCAACAGATGATCAGTCTGGATGCACCTTTGTAATTGCATGTATAATAGGGTTTTTACTAATATAACTTTGGATTTAAAAATAATCATACCTCTGATTAAATAGTTACAATACCAGTTTGAAAATGGTGTAAACAAATGACAGACTTACACAATTTAATTCAGGATCTAGCAACAAAGACTTACAATACCATCTTTTTACCTTCTAAGATCCTTCTGTTAGATTTCAGGCTTGGACAATCATCCTATTACAGTGAAAAGGGAGGAAACCATGACTCAGGCTGCACATATATGTATGTACACCACTTCTCCCTACCCTCACTAATAAACCAAATCATTAAGTTTGTGAGGATTTAATTAAATATAGTAAAGCCTATTTTAGATGTAATGGATTACTACTATTCTTAATGCTGGCTGTGACTTCCCTGAGGAATAATTTAGTAATCTGGTAATACAGAAGCAGTTACATTTTTTTCCCTTCCCCAGCATCATTTCTCTGTCAAATTCTGAGCACATGTGCTATTGTGAATTGGTTTTTAATATTATGAGAGTATTATACAATATATAGGAAAACACAATGTATGCTTCAAAGAGTTAGAGGAAACAAAAGCAAAGTGGGCAGAGTGACAGAGGCATTGTCTTGTCCATTTTATTTAAATATTTCCGCAAACTGTCCCTTTATCGCCCTTTCTGATAGTGTTTTATTTCTTTTAAACTTCTTCTGGCTCCTCCATTGTTGTTGTGTTCTAATCTGTTTACCAGGTGTGTTTCTCAATCTCCTTAACTGCCTCAGTGTCCTAAGATAAAGGAGAAGAGACAAATCTTTTTCTGCATTCTGCTCGGTTACTGGATCTTACGTATGCCACCTTATTCAGGCATGGCCTGAATTTTTTAATACACAACCATGTAATCTTTACATTCTCTTACCCTGAAAGATTCCAGTTAAAAGAACAAAAGACCATAGTTGTGTGTGTCAAGGAAAAACTGAAATGGTATGATCTGAAACTGCTTGACTAGACTGCACAGGAATACCATTTCTTGTTGACTTCAGTGGCTCTTGTAACACAAGCAAAGACTGAGACCAGAGCATATGCGGAACACTCAATGGTACATCCTGTAGAATAAGCACTTCTGCTACATAGCTAAATTAGCCAGACATGCTGTGAAACCTCTTGGCTACTAAGAATTTAACGTGAGATGTGTCAGATCTAGAACTAGAATCCAGATATCTTAATTCTGCTTTTATCAAAAAGTAACTTGATTGGCATGTCTGGGATTTATTACATCTAGAACTTCATGTTCAGTATTGTACACAACCAATCCAAACTAGCTTGCCATTAGTAGCAGAATAATTTCAAAATAGCTTGTTTAAATATAGGCTGTCTGAAGTGTCTGCCAATGGTCAGGCTGTTAAATCTCAGCAGAATCTTAACATTTTGTCATATTGATTCTTCTCATTTTGCTTTGTAAAAATCATGTGTATCTGTGCTGCCCTATAAATAATGGCTAAGCATGTGAGAGTGATGTCTTGGAGGGTGCTCAGATGGAACGGAGCCACTGGGATTGAACTATGTTGGCTTCTGCTCATTTCTGGAAGGAAGTGTTCTGAATCAAATAGTGATGCTATATAGAAGTTGATTGACGTGTCTGTAGAGCCAATTGCATCGATTTTACTGGGACAGAGAAAATATGGGTAACTTCAGGTTGTAGATATGAAGAAACAGTGTCCTACTTGTCAGTCTCATGCATCTGAGTATTATAGGGGTACAAGATCTCCATATGGATGGCCCTGTCTTCCTGTGGATCCAGAGAGACCACCAAATTTGACAGATTTCTTCTCATGAGCACAGTTTGGGAGTTTATCCTTAATTTCAAGATTATATTATCTGAGCACTGATATGAACTATATACTTTTTATTTTAATGACTGTTTTTAAGGTGTTTTCTTCAACTTTCTCTATCCTGACCCATAGTAGGAAACATTCATATTTGTATTTTTAGTTGCCAAGTTGCATTTACAGGGCTGGCATCAAGAAAGGAAAATACTTCCACTTCTTCTAAGATGAGCACACTCAATCTGGAAGGGTATGTCTACACTTAGAATTGAATTTGAATTGATGACAATCAATTCAAATTCAATTAAGTGCATGGCCACTCTTGCTTTCCTCAACTCGAACTGAGGAACTCCTCAGTTCAAATTGATGAAAGATGACTTCGAATTGGTCAAACCTAGTTTGACTTCGAAGTTCGGGTCAATTCGAACCCAGTAGTTCGAATTGACTCAGTGTGGCCATGTCAATTCCAACTCAGTGTGAGTTCGAATTCACATGGGTTGACCTTCCTTCAGCAACTGGGGTCAGCAGCCCCAAAGGTGCCCCCCCCAGCCAGATTAGGCTGGGGGGGCAATAGGGTTCCTGTCCCCTGGCTGGGGATGAGGACCCCAGCCCGCGCTCCAGCCGCACTTGCCAGCTGGGGAAAGGATCCCATCCCTGGGCTGGAGCTGCACTCGCAGGACTGGGGAAGGAAATCCTGCACACGGCTGCTGCCCCAATGGCCATGGGCAGGGGAGGGACCCTCACGCCCATGGCCATTGGGGCAGCAGCTGCATGCGGGGGTCCCTATCCCACATGCAACCAGCAGCGGATGCAGCTGCGCACGGGCGTCCCTCCTTGCACCAGCAAGCCGGGCTCTAGCTCTGTGGGGTCGGTGGGTCCCTTCCCCAAAGGGGTCAACCCTGTTGGAGCCTGGCAGGGGGAATCCCTTTTCCTCCTGCCTTGCCGGGGGGAAACTTCCCCTGCCAGGCTCTAGCTTTCTGAGGCTGGCATGGGGAAAAGCACCCCCCACCAACCTCTAGCCGCACAATGGCTAGAGGTGTGTGGGGAATGCTCTTCCCTGTGCCGGGTTCAGCGTGCTGGAGCCTGGCAGGGGATTGGCTGTGGCAGTGGCCCTTTTTTTGTCAGCCATCTTGCCACACTTCCCATGTGCCTCTCCCCCTCCCCCCATTCAAACTGGCAAGTCCAGTCGATGGACATGGCGGTTCGAATTGGATTTTCTAGCGTGGCCATGCCAAATTGACTGAATTTGAATTGATGATTATTAGGTTGAATTGATTAGTTTGAATTCACATTCTAAGTGTAGACATAGCCAAAATGACTAATAAATACAGAAATGTACTCAGAAGATTTTCTTTTTATGCAAAAGCACCCCTACCTCATCTTTACTATTCCCTGACACCAATGCCAGTTTGTCATAAGTTAGCATTAAAATTAGAAAGCATTGGAGTTACTAAATTTAAAATGATTTCTTAGTTGATTCTTTGCACAAAAATTACATTAAATTCAATTTTATGTCTGGATGGGGTAAGTTCTGAGTTGATCCAGAGAATTCTGTTTTGTGCGTCTGGCTGGCGAGTCTTTCCCACATGCTCAGGGATTATCTTTGGGGTCAGAAGTAGATTTCCCCCCCTCGGGGGCAGGTGGGCAGGGCCCTCGAGGTTTTATGGTTGTGTAGACTTGGGCTGGAGCCCAAGCACTGGTGCCCAGGATCCTAGACCAGAAATCTGCACAGCAGTGAAACAGCCCTGTGTCATAAACCCCTTGATCCTGAGTCAGTTGCATGGGCCAGCCATGGGATTTTCTTTGCTGTATAGACACATGCTTCTTAGAGTAATCAGGGTCTCATCATCTCTGAGGAAGTTGAATGTCTGCTTGTGAGCTCAAAACACTTTTATTGATGTATGGGAAATTTGACACGGGCTTCCTTTATTCAGAACATTCAAATTTTGTTTAGCTTCTGTGAAGTCTGACTAATGTCTTGTCTATGCTAGAAAAAAACTAATACTAAAAATACATCACCAACAAAAATGGTAGTTGTCGTTGTAGCTGATGTCCCACTAACCTCCTTGTGTCTGTGGAGTATGTCCTCACCAAGAGTGCTTCCACTGAATTAAGAGGAGCAATATGGAGACTTGAGAGCATGGTCTCTCATCTCTCCTTCAGGAGCCCCACAGGCTACTGGTAGGTTCCTCATCATGCATTAGCCTCAGGCTTTTCATCCACTGGGTCTCTGCTGGGAACCTGGAAAAGCTGCCTGGGGCTTCCCCCTCCACTTCCCAGAGGGAAGCTGCCCACGGCTGCTCGCCTCTGGGGAGCAGGGTCCAGCCACCTGGGCTTCTCATCTTGTTTGCAGCTAGGAGCAGAGACCAGCTGCTGAGCACTGAAGGGAGCTTTCTTGCTTGTGAAATTGACAAGACTGACAGTCCGACAGCTGAAGTAAGGGGTGCAGTGTCTGTGTTGACACTGCATTGCCTTAACAAAACCAACAGAAGCCCTATACCTCTTGTCTAGGTGGGTTTATTTTGTCAAAAAAAGGCATTTTTGTTTAGGGCATGGATGTGTGATTGCAGTGTGCACACCAGTTCTATTTTGTTGAAAAAAGTTGACTTTAGTTGACCAAACTGTCTAATCTAGACCAGGCCTTAAATCTTGCCCTTCAGACTCATTGGCTTTTTGTGATGATGACCATTCATACCAGCTCTTATCGTGTCTTTCTAACTTTGATGCTTTCAGACCCTCTTTATGGTATATAAAAAATGTGGGTGACTTTATTTTTTTTATTAACTAAAGCCCAACATCTATTTCATCTTAGGAGGTCACACTTAAATGAAAGACCTGAGAAGTTGCTATCTGTATAATTTGAACACTTGAATAAGGGAAAAAGTTGCAGGGTGAAAGATTTCAGTGTTATCAACTGCTTTCTCACCATGTACCCTAATAAAAGTAGCAATATTGCAGATTTCTGTAATACTTTCATATAGAAGTCTAACTAAACATATGTTGACTGTAGAATGACAACTTGGATTTGGTTGCCTTTTCCTTTAGGTAAAAAAAGAAGTTGGTGATGTTAGTATCCTAATCAATAATGCTGGTATTGTCACTGGAACGAAGTTCATGGATTCTCCAGATCCACTTGTGGAGAAAACCATGGAGGTGAACGTCATGGCACACTTCTGGGTAATATATAGATATTCTTTTTTTGATAGGGAACTGTGAAAGTATACTAGCATTCAAGTCTGTTTTGGAACTGAGGGAAAATCTCTAGTATAATTGCTGTTGAACTGGTTGAGTCTGTGAGGCCTTACACATGACTTGATGATGGCATTTGTTAGTGAGTTCCAGAAATAGAGGGGTTGGGAGGGTGGCCCACAGAAAGCTTGATGGGGAGATGTGTGTGGATAGCCCCTGATATAAGCAATCATGTCTGGCTAAGAATCCCTAGTTTTGGTTGCCTGATATAAACAAATATATGTCTGATCAGTGTAAAGCTGAGAAATACTAATGTTATGGGCAGTATTGTGGTATAGCCCTTGGTATGAACTGACTTGGGTTTGGGTTATCACAGCTGTATATAAACATTCTTCATCTGTCATTAGTCAGAAAAGAGCCTGATTCAGCTGCTGTCATGAACTGGGTGATTGCATTCTGTCAGCTGTTTCCCATTGGGAACTAGCACTATTTACGACAGCTCCTCTAAAGCATTCATATTTGATGTCTTAACTGTGAAACTGATATATGCTGGCATGACTGGTTTGAAGCCTTTTATCTTAAATTAGTCATTTGATTAGCATGTCACTATGATGGAGATGAACCAGTATTGTACTTTTCTCTGATAAAGAACTAGAGAAGAAATAATGAATTAAAACATGCTGCTCTATTTCCTTTCACTGGACAACATGGAAATGCTGCAGAATGGGTAGCTGAAATCACCAAATGATGGCAGACAAGTTAGGAATTCAGTTTTTCCTCAACTGCTATTTTTAAGATGGAAGCATTCTTGGAAGATTTTCTCCCACAAAAGGTCATGTGATAAATAAATTTGTTAGTCTTTAAAAGTACCACACGACTCCTTGTTTGTTGTACTTGCAAAATGTTGCAGTACTACGTTCCTATGTTTAGGAAACTTGAAGCTTCAGCTGACTGCATTCACTTGGTGGCAGTCTAGTTTCTGATGCCCCCTAGTGGATGACCACAGCATGGAAGAAATACAGAAATGGAGGCTCCTTAAAGATATCACCGTGGAGGATTCAACTAGTATATAAAGTAGGAATACATCTTGTCCTAACTAATATCTAATTAGCCTAAGTAAAATCAGGAAAAATGCCTTTTCCTTATTGCCTACAACTCAAAAGTCTTAAGAGGTCTCCTTAATAAGTGGCACTTCTGAAATAGTAAATCTCTAACTAATTACACAATTAAATGACTTAAAGAAATGTTGAACAATAACTGTGACCTTTAATGTGTTTCATAGACTTACAAAGCCTTCCTGCCAGCCATGATGGCCTCTAATCATGGACACTTGGTTAGCATTGCAAGTTCAGCTGGACTGATTGGAGTCAATGGGCTAGCAGGTTAGTGTATTTGGGATCATTCTGATTGGAATCAAACACTGTGATCTTGCTTAAGCTCTTCAGCTACAGCTCTTAGACCAAAATTTGCAGTTTGGGGTTTCTGAATCTTCATTTAGTCACCTAAATAAAATGGTCTGACTTTCAAAATGCCAGTATGCTTAGTGGCTCCCACTAACCTCAATAGGACCTAGGTTCTCAGCACTTCTGAAAATTAGGCCATTTATTTTGGTGCCTAAAGGATTTAGGAACTTCACTTATCTGTCAGCATTTTCAAAATTGGGAGCTTAGGTAGTATAAACTCTGTGTGCCAATATAGGTGTAGGAGATCACAATTACAGTGAACATAGCCAATATGAGAGAGTCCAATACAGACTTCACTGATGCAGAGGACCTTATCCTCCATAACTGACTGACTCTTCAAATATTATTACATTCTAGTATTTTATATAATGTCATAAAATTATATAGCAATTTGCCTCACATACTCCCTACATATGGCCCTTAATCCAAGATAAAGAAATACTGCACAACAGTACAGGTAAAGGAAAGGCATGAGAAAATGAAATACAAACAAGATAGGAGGACTTCTAAGAAAGCATAAATGGGAGGTAGGGGGATTATGCTTGGCAGGAAGAAAATGAAGAATTCTCTTAATTATGGGGAGTACAATGAAGGAAGAGAGTGAAAATGAGAAAGGAGACAAATTACATAGATGGCCTATGATGGAGAAAAGATGTGAGAAGGCTGCAGAAGGGGCACAAGTAGGAGAACAGATAGAAGCTGAAATAAGATGAGAATTGGAAATGTTTGGCTGGAAGAGACCTTGAAGTAAAAGTCCAGCCCACTAGTTTGATGCAGAACCAGATAAACCTAGACCATTCCTGACTGGTGTTTGTCCAACTTGTTCTTCACAACCTCCAATGATGGGGATGCTACAGTCTCCTTTGGAAGCCCTTTCCAGATCTTAAGTACCCTTGTGGTTACAAAGTTTTTCTTGACATCTAACTTGCTGCTGATTATGTATTTCTATTCTATCTGTGGTAGAAATAGAGAACAATTGTTGTTATCCTAACTATAACTCAACGTATTTGAAGACAATAATCATGTTCTGCCTCAGTTGCTTTTCTCAAGACTAAATACTATCTTCTAACCTTTCCGTATAAATCAGGGTTTTAAAACCTTTTATCGCATTCGTAGCTCTCCTTTGGATTCTCCCCAGTATGTCCACATCTTTCCTAAAGTGCAGTGCTCAGAACAGGATGCAGAAATCCAGCTGATGACTCACCAGCATCGAGTTGAGTGGCACAGTTAACGCTGATGTACTGTATACAACCTTATTGGAATATTAGCCTTTTTTGCAACTGTATCAGTTCATGATCCACTGTAACCACCAGATCCTTTTCTGTATTACCACCAGCTAGCTAGTTATTCCCTATATTGCAGCTGTGCCTTTGACTTTTCTCCTTCCTAAATGAAGTACTTTGCACTTATCTTTACTGAATTTCATTTTGTTGATTTTTCAGAACAATTCCCCAATTTGACAAAGTAATTTTGAATTCAACCCATGTCCCCCAAAGTGCTTGCAACCCCTCTGTGCTTATTGGCATTACATATTTTATAAGCATACTCTCTGCTCCATCATTCAAATAATTAATAAAGGATATTGAATAATACTGGAACAAGGACAGACCCTAGTGGGACTCCAATAAATATGCCCTCAAAGGTTTACAGTGAACCTCTGGTAACAACTGTTTGAATACAGTCTTTCAACTAGTTATGCACCCACCTTTAGAGTGATTTCATCTAAACTTCATTTCTCTAGTTTGCTTATGAGACTGTCAAGCTGGAGTGTGCCAAAAATCTTACTAAAAATCAAGATCTATCACATCTACTGCTTCCTTCCTCTCATTGTTGGACAGGTTTACTGGGGGCAGAAATTAGGTTGGTTTGGCATAATTTGTTCTTGACAAACAAATTTTGATTTGTTCCATGCTATTTGTCATACTCTATTATCGTCTAGGTTAGTGACACCCAATAAGTGACCTGCAGGCCAAATGTAACCATTGTGGCCTGCCAAGTCATCTTACAAACTATTTATCGTTTAAATTTATGGACAGCAATACAGTGCCTATCATTTACCTATGACTTCCTGAGTGCGTAACTTACTGGATCTTAAATTTTTGCAATAGCACCAGCTACAGTTAGGACACCACTCATTTTTCATTAGTGATAAAAATAGAGCCAAAAATGAATGCATGTAAGAGTAAACACTGCAAAGTCAACAGCAAAAACTGAGCTTTTAACCCAAACTGGACAGTGGCTTTTCATTTTATTATGCCATCTTGTTTGAAAACAATTTTTTTGTGTTTTAATATGCCAAAAAACTGTATCCATTTGTAAGGTAGTCAACGTGCAGTGCTACTTTCAATCAAAGTACAGTAACTTCAAGAACGCCTATGCTTCTCACAGTGGTGCAAGACATGACAAATTTGAAAACTGCAGTCTTTGTATCACACATCAAATGTCATTCTCATAACTGCAGTGAACATACAGGAAAAAGCAAGTTGCTGCTCTGGAAAACATTGGTACTAGCTGAAAAGAAGAAACCTTTTTTGTGCTTGTGAAGGAGTACATGTTGGAAATACTGAAATACTTCATCAGAGATAAAAACAAAGATGACATTGTGAATGTTGTGACACAAGTTCTCCTGTTTGCATGGCTGCGCAGAGAGTAGATATAATTTATGAGGATTGTTTGTCAGTAATGCTTTCCAATTTAAAAAAATGCCAATTAGATGGCTGCTGCAGTAGACCAGTCAAGCAACATAAGTGACACTGCTCTATCACTGTTCATTAGATTGTATGACAGTGAAATTTTCAGAGGAATTTTTGTGCTTCCTACCATTAAAAGCCTACACTGCAGAAGAGAGAATTTTTGAAACGTAATAGGCTCCTTGGAAAGGAAAAAAAAAAAGGGGGTGGGGGGAGTGCAGATCTGCAGAAAGTAAACTTGTTTGTTACAGTCAGAGGTCCTTCCATCACAGAGAAAGAGAGAGGCATTGCTGCACACTTTGGCAGTAATACATCATTAAATACACTTCACCAGGCTGTCCTGTGTGATAGTTGTCTGGGGACTTACAAAAAAAAAAAAATTGTGATGAGATTTAGTGAACTACATACACTTAACTCTAACTTGCAATATCATTTTTTATGCTGTTTTACAAGACATTTTCAGCTGAATGCAGTAACTTGTTGCAGCACAACATTCACTGGTTAAGTAGGGGGTACAGTCTAGAGCAGTGGTTCCCAACATTTTTTCTGCCGTGGCACACCTTGCTACCTTTAATTTGAGGCACACCACCATACAGTTTCCAAATAAACTTATTAATATTCATGAGCGAATGAGCCAATCCAGAGCTCTCTGAGTAGCTTTTCAAAAAATTTTGTGGCACACCTGCTCAGGCCTCACGGCACACCTATGTGCCGTGGCACACTGGTTGGGAAACACTGGTATAGAGAACTATATGCTTTTCAAAGAGAAATAATAGAATTTCTTTTCAGACCACAAGACCAACAAGGCTTTTGACTGAAAATGTCAAAGTCCCAATGGATTTGATTTTATTTGTTCATGATCCGTTTTTTTCTTTTTTTGGTCTCTGCTGATGGACCTTTTCCCTTCTGAAGCAAAGAACATTGCTAATTCAGTTGATGAAAGTGCCTTTCAGTTAGAATTATAAAACTCTAAAGAACAGATGTCTTCAAGTAAAAATCAGAGAAGTAGAACTTTGATTTCTGGACTCAGTATGCTGACCAGTTTCAGACTAGTCAGAACCATGCCCCCTATCTTTTAATGATGTTCATATCAAGATAACCTCCACACCTCAGGGTTTTCTACCATGAACATGATTTTAAAAAAAAACACTGCAATCACCTGACAGATGAGCATCTTCACCAGTGTGTGTGCCTTGCTAGGACATCCTACAAACCACACTTAACGAGCTTGCCAGAGATTGCCACAAACATAGGTAGTACTGCTGAGTTATAAAATATGTTGAGTTTAAGACAGAAACACTAATGCTTATGTTGTAACCAAAGTGTTTTGTTTATTGGTAACTGAAGATTTTGTTTTGTTTTGTTTTACTTTAGTCAGCCTATTGTGAAAATAGCTTACCTGTTATCCTAACATTCTCAGATTGGTCTGCAGGTAGTTGTAATTAAAGCATCATTGTGATAGGTGCTTACAAATTGATTGTTTAATCATTTGTTCAAGGATCTTTCCACATATCAGTTTTAGGCAAGCTCATCTGTAATTCCATGGGTCCCCTTTGAAGAAGCAGGATATCTGAGACACACCTATAGCCCTGAGAATGGACAAAAAGATAAACTGGAGCCTTAGCATAGAGGGTTTTAACAAGACTCCATAGGACTCCAAGTTCGTTCTTTTAGAGCATAGAAGGGAAAGGGATACCCCAAAAAAGTTGAGGATGAGGTACTACCAAAGGAACTGAAGGCAACGATATAGCCAGTAAGGTTGATGGAAGAATCAAGTACATAATCTCAAGACTAAAAGAGAAGGAAAAATGGGGGTGGGGTGAGATGAGGATGGGGGCTAAAACAGTATCAAAGGTGGCTTTAAGATCTTTGGTCCACTACAGTAAATGATTCCTATTTTGTTGTTGGTTGCTTGTGGTGTTACTAGATGTGGGTGTCCTACTAGAGCTAATGGCATGCTTGGTTTGTTTGCACATGACTACACAGAATGTTCTCATATTCATTATTTCAAAATAGTGCTGCTGCTGAAAGCTGTAGGTACTGTGTGTTCACTTTGATAGACTGACTAAGCTTAATGAGTTAAGTGTTATCACAATCCTTTTCTTGTCCAACATTAAACAGCTTTAAACAAGGTTCAGGATATGATGTACAGACATCTCAGCCTGATTAGTATCATCACAAATACACCACTAAAATTTCTTTTCACCTTTTTACTAAAGGTGTGGGGGTGGGGAGGAAAACATTTAAAGCATTTGAAACATAAAATAAGGCTTTTATTATAACACTCTGTGCCTCTTTTTCTTTAATTGGAGAGTTTTTAGAAGAACATCCATTTCTCCATTTCACTATTTGACATTATTTTAGATGGCTTTAAAATGGTAGTAACTACCCTTTTGGGAGAAAAGAGCTAATTGAAATGTATAGGGTTGTAGCTGCTGTTGTTGCTAAGTCTAGTCCTTTGATTAGAAGGTGAGCTGCTGCAGGATACACAAAGGGAGAGAAAAGACCAGTAAACCTAGAAAATGCAGCTTCTTTCTCTTTAGTGTTGACTTTTACTAGCAAATTGTGGATGCAGGAAGAACCGTTGATGTGATATACCTTGATTTTAGCAAGGCTTTTGATAGTTTCCCACAGCATTCTCATTGGCAAATTAAGGAAGTATGGGTTGGATAGGTGGACTGTAAGGTGGATAGAAAACTGGCTAGATCAACGGTTTCAGCGTGTAGGAATCAATTGTTCCATGTCTAGCTGGCAACCAGTAACGAGTGGTGTGCCCCAGGGGTCAGTCCTGGGGCTGGTTCTGTTCAACATTTTCATCAGTGATCTTGATGATGGAATAGACTGTACTCTCAGTAAGTTTGCAGATGACACCAAGCTAGGGGGAACAGTAGACACGTTGGAGGGCAAGGACAGGATTCAGGGAGACCTAGATAAATTGGAACAGTGGGCCAATAAAAATCTTATGAAGTTCAATAAGGACAAGTGTAAAATCCTGCATGTGGGACGGAAAAACCCCATGCACTGCTACAGGCTGGGAAACATTCAGCTGAGTAGCAGCAGCATAGAAAAGGACCTGGGTGTCATGGTGGATGGGAAGCTAGATATGAGTCAGCAGTGTGCTCTTGCTGCCAAAAAGGCCAATGGCATACTGGGCTGCATCAAAAGCAGTATTACCAGCAGATCAAGGGATGTGATCATTCCCCTCTATTCTGCACTGGTGAGGCCACATCTGGAATACTGTGTTCACTTTTGGGCTCCCCACTACAAAAAGAACAGGGACCTACTGGAGAGAGTTCAGAGGAGGGCAACCAAAATGATTAAAGGGCTGGAGCACAAGCCCTATGAGGAAAGACTGAAAGCATTAGGCTTATTTAGTCTGCAGAAGAGAAGATTGAGGGGGGATTTGATAGCAACCTTCAACTACTTGAAGGGGTGCTCCAAGGAAGATGGAGCTTGACTATTCTTGGTAGTAAAGGAGGACAGGACAAGGAGCAATGGTCTCAAGTTGCAGTTAGGGAGGTCGAGGCTGGATATTAGAAAAAACTTTTTTACTAGGCGAGTGGTGAAGCCTTGGAATGAGCTGCCAAGGCAGGTGGTGGAGTCACCATCTTTGGAGGTGTTTAAGGCCCGGCTGGATAAAACCATGACTGGGATGGTTTAGTGGGAGTGGTCCTGCCTCTGGCAGGGGGTTGGACTAGATGACCTATGAGGTCCCTTCCAACCCTAGGATTCTATGATTCTATGAAAAACATAGGCAGGGCATATGATCTCATTAGCCACTCTGAGACCTTGCAAACTTACACCAGCTTTGGGTCATTTATGGCACTGAATTTTAGCTGTATTTCTGGTAACAGGCTCACAGCAGTGTTGCAAAACATTTGGCTAATCCATTCTTGTGAAAGAAAAGAAATGAGGGGAAGAGAAAAGACCTGGTGTGGGAGGGAGGAGTCTCAATACGTGGCAGTGATAGTGGGAGCTCACCCAGAGCCAGTGGAGGTGTCAGAGTCCTCTGAATCTCTCTCTAGATCAGTCTGGCCAGGACATTGCTCAGGCTTAGACAAAGGCCCAGTGATGTTATGGAGGAGCCTAGTGACCTGGGAGACAGTCAAGGTGGCAGCTATGTCAAGTTTGCCCTTTCCTGTCTGTGATGTTCCTCTCCTGCAATCTGGACTGGTATGCCACTGTGCCTCCCAGTTCTCCACTCCAGGGCTCCCACTTACCCCATGTTGTTATGTGAACCCCCACTCCTTGGCCTGCTATGCTTCCAGCATGTAATTACTTTCTCAGACAGAGGTATTACCTTCAGTAGCTGCTAACGAGGTGGTCCCCCAGCAAGCATCCCCAGCCTGCAGATGTAATTCTGGGAATTTCCATCTTGTGGAGATCATACTATCTCACTAATCACTATAAGCTTATTTATAACCATCTGTCATTTGACAAAGAAAGTGATATGCGGCAGCTTTTGCTCTGATTCAGGTGTTCATAAATGTTCGTCTAGCCTCTCACCGCATTAGATAAAATAAACATAATTTGATTTTGGGAATATAAGGCAAACCAATGCAAAATCAGTTAATCAGTCAAGAAGATCATCACAATCAAAAGGTAACTCGCATTCTAAACTACAATCACTTCTTCAGTCGTGTTCAGCTTACCAAGAAGCCCTGGCTACGATGGTCATCAGCCAGACAATGCTCTCTGGTAGATATCTGTCCTTAAAGTTGCTTGCAAAATGGAGTCCTTAGCAAAAACCTCAATCAGTTCAAAATAAGCAAAGAGTCCTGTGGCGTTTAAAAACTAACCAATTTATTTATTGTATATGCAATAAATAAATTGTTAATCTTTAAGTGCCACTGGACTCCTTGCTTGTTTTTCTGAACTAGACTAACACAGCTACCCCTTTGAAATCAATTCAAAGTGTAGCTTTTTCTCTCCTCAAACCCCCATTCTTGTGGTCATGTGACTTTTTCCCCTCTCCAGTCAAGGCACTTGATCTGTACTGGTTGTGTCACTGCAACTCTGGTTGGCTGACCCTCAACTCATCCCCCAAGCCATACAGAATACATTTGGATGTATTTTCTATCTGTAGAAATGTATGATGTTGCAGGACACATGCTAACATAACAGTAATGTAGAGCATACCATGAGATTCCAAAGACATCGCACATGACACACTTCATGTTAAACCACACAATCACACTGTAGGGGCGAATAGGAAAGATACACAGATCATGTTACAGGGGTGTTGAGGGGTGCAGCGTGCACACTGGCTTCTTGTCTTTCTGACAGCTTTTGACTGACAGTGAGAATTCTTTTCTTTTAAGGACTCCAAAAGGGAGCTATGGGCAGAGACATCCATCACTCTTATTCTTTCCCCTGCGTACGTCTGGTTTCTGAAACACCACATTTGATTCATTGATTTTTGTTGACCAAACAAAATGTTAGCACTGCCCTTGTCTTTTTTTTATGAAGTAACTTACTCTTTGTCTCTTTCATACCTTTTCCATTAACATTTGTGAAAGGTTATTGAGACATTTCATAAACTTATGCTTACTTTTCCCAGTTGAGTTCAAAATTAATGTAAACTTTAAGTGCAGTTATTTCACAAGTACACAAACAACTCTTGTTTCACAAGTACACAAACAACTCTTGTTGGAGGATAGTTTTGGGTGACTTTCTTCTCAGACAAAAGGCTGTGCTTGGTTTCCTGCACCTGAGATACTGGACAAAGGGAAAACTGAAACAACATAGTTATGCTGTTTACCAGATTTGAGACACTTTTCTCTTAAAAATGTAACCAATAAATAACTTTTATCTTTCTTCACTCTGCAGATTATTGTGCAAGTAAGTTTGCAGCAGTTGGCTTTGCAGAAACAGTTGGTTTAGAAATGCTGGCTATGGGGAAGACAGGCATTAAAACAACTATTGTGTGTCCGTACTTCATCAACACAGGAATGTTTGATGGATGTCAAACCAAGTGAGTGAATTGAGAGTTTTGTATGTAACTAGTATATGGCACACCAAAAATATTTGATTTAAATGCAGGATTTTGGAAGGGAAGTTAGTAATCTGTAGAAAGAACGTAATCTGGTTCTGAAACTAGCGTGAGGTAGGTTGATGTGCCATTTTTAGGGCTCATAGACATAGCTCAGTGTTTGCCAGCCCACAGAGTCTAGGATCTTTAATTCTATTTCTAGTACTTTGACTAGAATGCGAACCTTCCAGCTATCTGTCTAGTATCATCTAATGAAGTGGTCTTTTCCTGGTTCTGCAGTAACAGTAACTCTGAAAAAATGTAAACTGTCACTCAGTGTATTAACTCTACAACCTACTGATGGCGTCATTTTAATTGTCAATGTATTTAACTCCTTCACTGTCCATGTGAGCACAAACATGCAGTCTATGTCCTTTCTCACAATCTCATGCCCATGTCTCCAGATGCCAAAAGTCCAACTAACTCTCTCTTAGCTGTCAAAACCTCCACCTTCCTCCTGACATCTGCAGTAGTGTAGCTCTTCATTGTAGTAGCAGATTAAATTTATTTAAATAAAAATTTTGCACGATTTAAGAATAGTGAGAACTGGACACACAGGCAGCAGTACTAAGTGAAAACAAAACAGTGGCAGTTCACCACTTTCAAACTGATTTGTCAAGTATTGTATAATTCCATGAACGGAACTTTGCTTTTGTAAAGTTTGCTTATAAGTTAGAGGAGAAGCCTTTGTAAAATGGGGAATCCTTTTTATTTGTGAGTAATTTAAAGGTACCTTGTTCTAAATTTGAAGTTTTCCAGGTGAAACATTGAGGATAAATTCTGATAATTTCATATTAATAGCCATATCTCTTCTTTTTCCAGGTTGCCACGTCTACTTCCTATTCTTGATGCAGAGTATGCAGCTGAGAAGATCATGAGTGCTATTCTGCAGGAGCAGGTGCTTCTGATGATGCCTCGGAGCCTGTACTACTTATTGTTACTTAGAAAGTAAGGATAGGATTCTCCTTGTCGCATTTGTGTCTCTTTTGTCAAATATTTTGAAATATTTTGTTTAGTGCATATTTACTAACTCTACATGCTACAATATCAAATGATTAGCTGAGCTGTCAAGTCCAAGCCTACTTAGATGTTGATTTTTGTAGGTTTCTTGTTGCTTTTTAGTTTTAGATAAGTTGTTGCCAAAGGAAGGCTGCCTTAGGAGGTAGTCTTGGATAACTTGTATATCCATGCATCTTATACCAGATGCGAAAGATTCTCAGTAGGGACTGTTTTTCCATCCCCATATGTATTTAATCTGTAAGGGGAAACTGTTAGTATTGATTGAAGAGAATTTGGGACTGGGGGGGTGGGGGGCTATGTAGAAGGCTGTCCTAGACCCTAGTTATAGTTTGGAGCACTCATTCAGTTTAGTAAGAGTTACTGGAGGCTCAGCACTCTTGGAAAATCTCATCACTGAATTAGATACCAAAATATGGATTTAGGAGCCAGTGTTTATGCTCTTATTTTTTTGAAAATCTTGGCCCAGAGTTTGATTCTAAATATCTCTCCTTAAGTCAAAGGGAGGCAAGAGTAATGTGACAGTGGACATTTTCAATAAAACAGTCCAGGCATAAATGGGGACACAGGACAACTTTTATAACAGCACACAACCTAAAGTCAGTCAGTGAAGATGGCTGTGTCACATAACTGCTATATTAGGGATCATGGGTGGATGGGAAGGAGCCTTCTGAATTTGTGAAGGATCTTGAGAAGATAAGAGACTACTGTGCAGAAGCAAACTGGTTCTGAACATATTAATTTCTTGCTTTCAGATAACAGAAGTTCGATAGCCATGTATATTGTTGTGTATTTATGGAGCTATTATACAGGAATCCAGAAGCCCCAGTGCAGATCAGTTTTGCATTGCATAAACACACAGAAATGCTCATTTCTGCCCTGCAGTGTGTGCACATCCTGGTATGCTGAAGGACAAAGGTAGCATGTGCTGTTTTAGATGGCTGAACAGACCAGTAGCCTATTTAAGGCATCCTCTGTTGTGGCTTATTTCTGTTGGACCTTATTAACTTCATTGGAAGTTTGATACAATATTATCCCACTACTTCAAAAAAAAAAGGAGGGGGGGCAAAAAAAAAGTAGAGAAAGCTCTGAACACCTTTGTCCTTTGTGCTTTCAACATTCATTTGTTCTTTAGGCCCTTTTTTTTAAGGTTCCTAGACTATTTGAAGGTTGGTTCCGCTCTTGGCAGCAGTTAGTGGTCCAACACCTGTTCAAAATCAGTGCTTATGTGTTTTTGTTTTTTTTAAATGTAACTGTTCCCAGTTTGGTTTTGACAGTAGAAAGTGAGTCTGCAAGTTGCAGGAACTGTATAAATAGCTTCTGAAAAGATAAATTGTGGGAGGAGGTAGGACACACATTTTTTCCTCCTAACTTATCTTCTCAATTCCCCTTCCTCCAACACCACTCTTTGTTTCCCATTGTCTTTCTATTAGACATCTATTTATATTCCCTGCTAGAGTGTGATACAAACATTCTAGAGCAGTGGTTTTCAGATGATGGGCTGTGACCCAGTACTGGGTTACAGACCCTCAGGTACTGGATTGCAGCATCCTCTGCTGCTGCTGCTGCAAGAGGAAGATGCATTGCTCAAAGGTGTAATTGTTGGGTTCTGGGCATAAATGAGGTTTGTTTGGTTTTTTTTTTTAATTGGGTCCAGAGGGGAAAAAAGTTTGAAAACTACTGCTCTGGAGGCACTGATGATCTTGATGAGCATGCATGGGATGCTCCTGGAGAGGAGTGAAAAATTGTTTAAACAAAAATCTTGTACTTCAGTTACAAATATATAATCTTCATAGCTGCTGCCACGGCCTGAGTGACTTAAGTATCTCTATAACTCTACAAGTCTTGTACAGATCAGTTATACTAATATGCAGAAGTTTGGCTTCTGAGATTTGAGTAAAAAACTAACTATTCTTAAAACAGACAGTTTCCCAAATAAATAGGCCATTGAGAAATTGGACCCACATAGATTGGGGAACATCTTTTATCTCAAATTTTTTTTGTAATATAAATGAGCCTGTGGTGGATGAGGCAGTATGTTCTAAAAAGGAATACGCCCATTTAGAGACTTGAGTTCCTGAATTCTAACCCTGGCTCTGCCACTAACAAGCTCTGATATTGGGTAAATGCTGCCTCAGTTTCTCTCTCTGTACACTAGAAGTACTTGCCACCGTATCAATACCTTCTGAAGTGTTAGTACAGAACTTTTGGAGCTGTAAGGCTTTGTGTTTTGGGCTTAGCCAAATAGGTCACTTCTGTGATATAAAAGACTACATAAATACTCTGGTTTTTTTTTTTTCCTTCAGTATTTTGCCTCTGAAAATGGCATTACTCATTGGAGACTACATTGGGGTCTTCCATTTTATGGACGCCTTCAAAGGTCGAGCAAAGAAAGACTGAAAATAAAGAATGAAGATCTACACTGCCAGCAGCTGTTAATTAATGGACCAGTTTAGAATTTAAAAAATGACGTGTCACTTCACTGTCATAGAAGTTGCCTTCTGTCTGACATTTTTGGTGCCTTGTACTTCTTTACTTAACAGTTCTAGTCAGCAGCTTTCAACACAAGCTGTCTCTCTATTGTTCCCTGAATAGCTATGCTCAATGTGATGCCTGTACAGAACTAATTAATCTGAAGGAGTTCTGTTGGTAGTCTGTAGTGAATGAGTATGGATATCCATTTCACAAACTATTCCCAATTGGCACCTATATAGGTACTCTCAGCTAAGAGACAGGGTGTAATGGGCTGGGAAGCTGACTTGATCTTGCATGCCTGCAAGATGGTACCCTCTAATGTTGTTTTTGGGGCTGTCTGAGAAAACGTATCTTTGTCATTGTCTCTACTGTTCAGCTGATAATTAGAAGTATTTCTTTGTTTCCTGAATTGTTTAGCATCTTTTATGAGCACTGAAATTCACATTAATAAAATTAAGTAAGCGGCAGTTGTACACACCGAAAATATTTTCCATAGCTGTATGTTGAATCACTAATCAAAGACGTGAAGGATAATAAAAATTTTACTATTAATATTTTTGGAAGAGATTCCAATAGCCAATGATTACTGGTGTGTCACTTCCACAGATGAACTGGTAACTGTACATTTGTCTGATTACAAATGGTAGCTTTTAAATAAAAGCTCATATTTTTAATGGGACTGAGTCATTTATCAAATGTAAAGTGAAAATTTAAAATGAGTTTTAAAATACTGTAACTCTCAATGCTGTCTTGAAATGAGATGCAGAAATGCACTGAATAAGAGTGGCACTAAAAGAGCCTTCAGAAATCCTTTCAGATGAGATGACTGGCAACTAAAAGCAAACCACAACTAAGAAATAATTTAATCTGAGTTTCTCTGTTAGAAATTCAGGGGGAGGAAGTTAAATTTGATGAAATTATTCTACATGTATAAAAATCAAGGACAGATGATCATCATTACAATAAAGTTTAAATAACTTAGAATTTGCCCTCTGATTGGACTTTGTTTTATTATACTGATCACAATCATTAAGGTAACTCTGCTACTCCACATTTTGCTTCTACACCATATCTATGCTGCACGTCTGGCAGTGGCATGTGTGGTGGGTATAGCTAGCCACATGCCAGAGTGAAAAATGGGCTGTGTTCACACTGTGGTGTGTAGCAACATGTGTTGGTGAAAGCAAAGGCTCAGCTGGACAGTGGCAGTGGGGAACAGAATATTGATTCACTGCCTCTCAGTTGCTGAAGTCCTTCCACACTGCTGGAGGCTTTTCCTGCAGTGGTAAAGACTTCAGCATTGGGACACTTCACTGCTAAAAATAACAGTATAGTACATGGGAAGACTCTGCTTGCATGACCAGAGAGCCCTGTAGACTAGGTACTTGGAGTTCAGTGTCTTTACTTCCCAAAACAGTGCCCCATCGTCTATACTGCTATTTATTCCTGTGCTGGGGAGATGCCGAAAGGCAGGTGCAGCATAAACACATTAAAGTTGAGGTAATTAAGAAATCATACATTTAAAACTTTGGAAGTAAGGCTGAGCCATCCTAAGTACTTTGCAATGGCGTTCTGGCTACGTAACTAAAAGCCTCCTCTGTAAATGTGATACAGCCAAAGGGCAAGCCACCAGCTCTAGAGCTTAAACATGCATCCACTGGTAGTAAACTTTAAACATACCAACAGAATGTTAATCTGAGTAAAAATATTTCACCTTAAACAAAGGGGAAAAAAATCTTGCCAGAAGCTATATTGTGTACTCAGAAATTAAGTGCACCATTTAACCAGAAAAGTAATCAAATTCTAAATTTGATTTGATTGTCAATGTTTACTCTTTTTTGGCAGCAAAAATATGAATATTCATATATTTATTCCAATGAATAATCATTTCCTGTGAGTAGTGCTGGCCACCTAGATCATCATTCCTCAGATGATTTTTAATTTTACTTCAAGAAAGAATGAAAGTAGGAACCATATGATGTGATCTTCAAAACACCTTATAGTGTAAAAAATGTTTATCACTTCACTGCTATGGCATTTAAATCTTCAGAAGGAGAGAATGAAACGCTAATAGTTCATTTAAATACGTAAAAGTGTAAAAGATTACTTAATGGATTTTTTGTATGAAATACCTAGTCAAAACAAAAAATGCAACATGTGGGATGAATTTGTAACTGTACAAACTTGGTGAATTAAGACAGAAGGGTTTGCTAGGCCTAGTCTACTCTACACAGGTAGATCAATGTATGTCACCTTGAATCTATTTAAGCATTTGTCTATGCTGAAATTGGTCTCCTGTCAATGTAAGTGCCCCATTCTGGCAACACAGTGACAGCACCTTCCCAACCCCTGTTGAACTATGGTTGATTTAGTGTGGTAGACACAGGGTAAGTGTGCACAGTATGTGACCTATGGCAAGCCTTAGTTGTGCTGTCCAGTAGCAGTTGTACAGTGGTGGACAGTGACTAGTGTTCACAGTGGTGAACTCCACTGCTTAGGGCGTCATGGAAACTAGAAGCCACCCCTTTTCCTGATTGCACAGCTTGGTGACCATACCTTACCACTTTTCCTTGTAGTGTGCAAGAGAGTGTGTGGGCTATGTGCTGTACACATGCTCCTTCCTTGAGTAGGCTGGAGGTATTGGATCTCCTGGGCCTATGGAGAGAAGAGGTTGTGCAGGCACAGCTATAGCTCAGCCATAGAAACAGAGCTTCCTATGAAAAGATTGCCTGGTGGATGCAGGCAATGGGGAGCCGCAGCAGTACTGCATGAAAACAGGCATATCACAAAGCCTGGAAATCCAACATCAATCTGGTGCCAAGCTATGGATCTGCTTTTCAATGAGGTGCAAGCCATATGTGGCAGAGACCCCCTTTCCACCAGCATCCTGTAGACCCCCTAAATACCTTCAAGGAATCCAAGACAGAGACTTTTCCTCAGAACATCAAGGAGGAGGGACAGCTGGGGATTAGAGAGGGTGGCCCAACTAATCTATGAGCAAGGATCTTTTCGAGCCATCACCACTGTCCAGCCAGTTCAGTCGATCAAGCATAGATGAGCTCAGTCCAGATCTTACACAGTAGGAGGGTGCCTGAAGTTTCAGTTACAACGTTTAAATGTCAAGATGGTGCCAAACCCAACCCTAAGTTAGCATGAACAGATGTAGTAGTTTTCAACATTTGCTTGTTTGAACAAAAGGTAGTTTTTTCTATTTTTCATTCCCCTGCATTAGGTGTTGGGACCATGAAGAGCCATTTGCGTACACAGGTGTGTCTGTGGTAGTCTCCTGCAAGAACTGCATAAACTTTTCATGGCGATGATCTGCAATCCTCTCCTGAAGGATGACAACCTAATTTCCTCCTCTGGCAGAATGCTTTCCAATGCCACTCTGATGACTATAGCAGGTGCCATTGAGGCTTGTTGCAGACAATCTGGGCGACTCCATTCTCTGTGCCTTTGTGACCCTCAGGAGCGAGTTACCAGCTAAAATGCCCACCAGCTATAGAAAATAGTGCCACTGTGTGTCTCATTTAAAACTCCAGTGGGAAAAAGGGAAAAAAGGTCTGACCTATATAATTTACTTTCTGTTGTGCCTCTAGATACCATGATACATCTGTCTGTTTTATCTGCAGCTGCTGCCTTGTGTAGTACCTCCTCCATGTGCATGGAGAAGAGCAGACTATAGGGGACATGTTCACTGAGATCCTGCAAGCTACCCGCCAGCAACCCGAGTCCCCGACCCCCAGGCACCTTCCCCACCCACCAGCTCCCTGACCTGCATGGGACCCTTCACAAACCTGTCTGGCCACTGGCTCTCCGATCCCCTGTGCCTTCCCTGCTGGCTCCCCCAACCTCTCCCTAACCCACCTACCAGCTCCCCCAACCCCACCTTTCCCTGTCTGCTGCCTGGCTCCAACCCCCAGGCTCAGGTCTGACCCAAGGTTTTTGGCACACCCCGCCTAGTGGTGGCCTGGGTCACCGGGTCCAGATTTTGGGCCCTCCCTCCCACTCCTCCTAGCCTTTCCCAAACCTGACTGAGCCATGTGCTGAGCCAAGGGGAGGGCTGGGCTGGCCCTGGCCAAGCAGTGGCCCCTGTTGGTGGACTGGGCTGGGCCACACTGGACCATGGGCCAGCCAAGAGGCATGGGATCAGCAGTGCAGGTTGCGCCACAGGCTGGCCCCAAGCTGGTGAGCCACATGCCTGCCAAAGAACCCCTGCCCCCCTTCCTCCTTTTCTCCCTCCTTCCCTTCTCAGCCCCCCAAGCCTGTTCCTACCCCCCCCCCAAGCCAGTCCCCAGTCCCACCCCACCTCTTTCCTTTTCTGGGAAGCAGAGCCAGCTCAAAGAGCTTCCTGCCTTGCTCCACCTGGGCTATGTGCCAGTATGGAGCAGGGCAAGAAATTTAAAATATGCTCGCTGTCCCCAGCCCAGTGGCCCTTGGCACCCCCTACTGTCTGGTGCCATAGGTGACTGCGTAGGTCACCTCTGTGGAAGGACCTGCCTTGCCCAAGGTCCCTTCCCCTTTACCTGGGCAGGCTGCTCGTGCCCTGAGCACACATCTGAGAATACTCAGGATGGGAGATTTGAAAACTCCCCCAGCCTGGCCACAGCTCCCAGCTGTGTGGACATCTGGGATGCCTGCGTGGGTATCACAGCTTAGAGGGAACATAGATTGTGGGCACCTATCCCACCGTGCCACTTGTCAGCTTCCAATGCTAGGACTCCTGGGATGAAGGTGAGCAAGCAAAGCGCGTTGGGTTAATTTTCAAGTTCCCATGAGATAGTGTGTTTCCTCGCCATCATTCAATGTTGCTACTAGGGCAACTTGCACCCTTTTTCAACACTGCCCTACTACTTCTGCGTCTCTGCAATCCAATTCTGAAAACATGGATCCAGCTCTACTCTCCAGTGTCACTTGCAGCATTAGAAACACATCATGGCTGGTGGCACAGTATCTCTTGAGCTCTGAACCTTAACAGGAATTCTATGAGTGCCATGTAGACCAACAGCACTGCATTGCTATTTTCTTTCATGGTCGTGAGAGACAAGCACTGAATGGTGGGACCACATCATTATGCAGGTCTGGGATGATGAGAAGTGACTACAGACCTTTCCAACACATAAAGCCACCTTCATGGAACTGTGTGGAGCGGGCCCCTGCCCTATGCTGCACAAACACCAGAATGAGACCTGGCCTCACCCTGGAGAAGTGCATTGCAATTTTTCTGTAGAAGCTGGCAACTCCAAACTGCCACCGGTCAGTCGCAAATCAATTTGGAGTTAGCAGGTCAACCATTGGGTCCGCATTATCACAAGTGTGCAGAGCCATCACTCTCATTCTGCTATGAAGGACTGTGACTCTGAGCAATGTGCTTGAGATAGTGGAAGGACTTGCCATCATGGGATTCCCTAACTATGGAGGGGCATTCATAGAATCATAGAAACTGGAAGGGACTATAAGAGGTCATTGAGGCCAGTCCACTGCATTCATGGCAGGACCAAGTACCCTCTTAAACTACCCCTGACAGCTACTTACCTAACCTGCTCTTAAAAACTTCCAATGGTGAAGATTGCACAATCTGCCTGAGCAACTTATTCCAGTGGTTAATCAGCTTGACAGTTAGGAATTTTTCCTAATGTCCAACCTAAACCTCCCTTGCTATAATTTAAGCCCATCACTTCTTGTCCTATCATCAGCTATTAAAGAGAACAATTTTTCTCCCTCTTCCTTGTGACAGCCTTTTAGGTACTTGAACACTGTCATCATCTCCCCTCTCAGTCTCCTCTTTTCCAGACTAAACAAACCCAGCTCTTTCAATCTTCCCTCATAAGTAAAGTGTTCCAGACCTCTAATCATTTGTCTTGCTCTTCTCTGTACTTTCTCCAATTTGTTCACATCTTTCCTGAAATGAGACTCCCAGAACTGGACACAATACTCCATTTGGGGCCTAATCAAGGCCAAGTAGAGTGGAAAAATTATTTTTTGTGTCTTACTTGCAATACTCCTATTAATACATCCAAGAAGAGTGGTTGCTTTTTTTGCAACAGTGTTACACTGTTGACTCATAGTTAGTTTTTGGTCCACTATGACACCCAGACCCCTTTCCACAGTACTCCTTCCTAGGCAGTCATTGCTCGTTTTGAATATGTGCAATGGATTGTTCTTTCTGAAGTGCAGTACTTTGCACTTGTCTTTACTGAATTTCATTCTGTTTACCTCAGACCATTTCACATATGGCACACATATACCATTTCTGGCTCCAGAACATCTCATGACTGAGTACATATATAGAAAGTGCTACCTCTCCATGGTGCTGCAGGCAACTGTAGATCACCAAGGATGTTTCACAGATATCAGTACTGGTTAGCCATAAAAGGCACATGATGCTTGTATCTTCAGGAACACAGGGCTTTACTGGAAGATACAAGCAGGCACCTTCTTCCTAGATGAAGAACTTACATTTGAGCATGTGAAGATACCCATAGTTATCCTACGAGACCCAGCCTACCCAGTGATGCCATTGCTCAGGACACACTACATAGGCAACTTGGATCCCAGAAAGGAGATGTTCAATTACAGGTTGAATATGTGCAGAATGACTGTGGAGTATGCCTTTGATAGACTTAAGGGTTGCTGGAGGTGATTATATGGGCTTGACTTAAATGAGGACAATATTCCAGTCGTTATAGTGGCATGCTGTGTCTTTCACAACCTCTGAAAGTAAGAAAAGAAACTTCCCCCCCCGGATGGACTGTGGAGGCTGATTACCGCACATAAGTATATGAGTAGCCAGATGCTGAGGGTATGAGAGGGTACAACAGGGAGCCATACACAAAGGAGAGGCACTGAGGGAACATTTCAATAATGAAAACCCATGAGTATGGCACGTATAAATCACTGTGTCAATATGAAGCTGAAAACCTGCAGGATACTGTAGGGAAACATGTCTTGTGGTCACATGACTAAGCATTGTATATGAATGAATAAATATTGTTTCTGAATGAATAAAGATTGTCTGCACAATTTTAGCATTCTTTCTATTATTAACCAAGAAACAATGATCAGGAAACAGTGAGCATGCAGAGTGGTGACTGTGTGGGGCACTGTATGATATTACAGGTGTGTATATGTCCAGGTCTCATTCCTGGAGCTGTGTGAAAAGGTGGGGGAGGGTGTGAGAAACTGCTGGTGTGTCTAAAGGGCAAAGGGGGATGAACATGTAGCAGCTGTGACTGGAGAGCAACTATTTTCTTTAGGAGCTCTGTCTGCTCTTTCAGCATATTAAGCAATCAGTCTTTCTGTTCTTGCCTCCTCTTAAAATTTTCATTGCTGTCCTGTCTGTGTTCATGTCTCCAAGTCCTGTTTTCTTTCCTGGATGCCTCACTGGACTATAGGAGTTCTTAGAACATGTCTTCCTTGCTTCAGCGAGGCCACTTCCTTATCTGTCTGAGACAGTCAGCAGATGAGGCGCATCTGCCCATGAAGGTCATATCTGTGAAAATAAAACAATGAATAAGGGAATTGTTCTTACATTCCTCCTAGTAGACCTGTAACACTGAGAACCACATTACACTCTCACCATCATCCTGAGCACCGCGCAGCTCACTGCCAAAGCTGGAAATGCTGAGTTGCACTTTGGGGTTAAGAAGTCATTTGAACTGAGTTCTGAGGATCCAGTGAGGGGTAGGGGTGCTCGCTTGGGTAATCAATGGAAGTATAATTTTACTACCAGTCTCAATCTGTTCCCCCATTTTCCACAGGATGGTAGATATGGAAGCTGATATATTACTTCTTACAGTAACCAGGGAAGCTAGAATGCATATCCTGCATACTTGCAAATCTAAACTGGCTCCGTACACGGCAGGACTATGTGAGGAAGAGTGTCCTTTTATGGAGTAGGAAACATGTCTGCTCTGCTGAGAAATCTGAGGCAGGGAATCGGGGGATATGTTCTGGAAACTTTCAGTGAGTTCTTAATGGTGGATACCCTGGAAATCGCCACATGCAACAACGCACTGATGAGTGCTGAGTAGATGCCTGGCGAGTGGAAAGCCATGTGCAACTGTAGCTACTCCAGCATACTACCCTCCCCTCTTACCACTTTTTTATTAAGTAGAAGAGTTAGCTACTGAATGTAGCAGCATTGGCCCTGCAAAAACATACCAGCGCTCCTCCCTCCTGCCTAGGAGCACTGCAGCTGAATGGCAGCAAGTCTCAGGGGCCTGAGGGTGGTGAATAGCTCCTGACTACTAATGTCCACTGCACTGCTTCCTGGTTCCAGGTCATCCTCCAGTTACACTTCCTCATCAATCACCTCCTTGTTGTGGTTTGTTCTAGTATCCATTGGCTCCAGGGACACAGATGTGTCTACGGACGTCATGGCACTAGATGTGGGGTCACTGCACAGGATAGCTTCCAGCAATTTGTAAAATTGGCATGTAGCTGGTGCTGAGCCAGGCCAATGGTTTGCTTCCCTGGCTTTTTGGTAGTTCTGCCTCAGCTTCTTCACCTTGGCGCTGTACTGCAGTGTATACCTCTCATACCCTTTCTATGACATGGCATGAGAAATCTGTCTGTGTCAAAGGTCTGCCTGCTGACATGTAGCTGTGCCTGCACTGTAGACTCTCTCCAGATGCTGATCAGCTCCAGCAGCTCTGCTGTGCTCCAGGTGGAAGAGAGTTTGCTGTGTGGAGCTGCCATTGTCTCCTGGGAACATGCTCTCTCTCCATGCCAAACAAACAGGAAGTGACAACAGGAAAAGTTCAAGATTCCCAGTACCTACAGGAGGGAAGGGCTAGTTACACCACAGCAGCAGAGTGCAAGAGGATGACCAAAGCAATCAGGCTTCACATTTGGGGACATTGCTGGAGCCAACTTACCACAGTGGAAAAGCAAGTCAATGTTCATACACACTCTTTTGTGCAAAAGTTTTGGCACAGAAGGTACTATGACTCTCACACCAGTGGTATTATTGTTGTGTCAAAAGTTTTGACACCAAAATGAGTCTTCAGGTATGTACAGTGGGCTTGTTTTGATGGAAAAAGATGACTTTAGATGCAAAAACTCGTTAGTGCATACAAGGCCTAAGTCTACTTGATCCTGCATCAGCACAGGGGACTGAAGTAGATGACTTCTCAAGGTCATTTCCAGCCCCCTGTTTCTATGGAAGCATCATACTGTTTGCTCACAAAGCCTTGCAATGGCAAGACCTAGATATTTAATTCTGTTTGAGCACCACACACCATTAGAAAAATATCACATGGGGAGTTGGGGTGGGGGAGGGGAGTGGCAAGAGAAGGAGGAGCTGACAGGATTTGATAAATAGTGGGAATCTTTCCATTTGATATGAACCAAAAAAATGAGAAAAAAAATCCCTCACCACTTGCCTTCTGAATAGCCAGCATAAAGGCTCAATGGCACCATCTCTTGATTTAAGTTAGCCTGTATCATTCAGCCACTTACCTGCAAGGGTCAAGAAGGGAATTTTTTCCCCACAGTGTAGTCTCTGTTGGTTTCTTTTCTTTTTCTGCTGAGTGGAAGAGGTTATTCTGGCTAGAGAGGGGCCACTGGTGAAACAGGCCTCTGAGATCACACCTGGAATTCGCTCCTTCATGTGCTTGGCTGGCTGGTTCTTGCTCATTAGTTCAGGTCTCACTGATTTCCATATGTGGGTTAAGGAAGAAGTTTTCTCCTAAGTCAAATTGATGGTGACCTGGCTGGTTTTTCACATTTCTCTGGAGCATGGGTTGCAGCTCTCTTACAGGGTAGTCTAGATATAGCTCACTTAATCAATTTCCTGCCACCATAGAAGCCTGGAGCGACCCCAGAACCAATTCGTGCTAACTGGCGGAGGACACCAGGGCACAGCATTTTACAAGGTCAAATATATGCACAATAAGCCACTAATGATAGCGGGTGAGGCTTCTGCCAAGAGTCTGCTGGTTGTAATAAACACCACAGGATGTATATATAGGTAATATTCCAAAAGCTATGTTTCTGTACTGAAACTTCCATTCTGAAGATATGCAAGTTATGACAGCTCACCAGAAAGTGTTAAACATGCATAAAAAGCAGAAGGAAAGAAATCCTTCTGTCTCGCTGACTGGTATGTTTGTATTATGTGTTGTCAGCTTTACAAGAGCTGTATCAATAGAGTGAGCCAAATGCTAGTGTGACGCTCGCTGGATTGGAGGACCATTTGTGATATTGTTCAACATCAATATGTGAAAATTACAGTAATTCATATGGGAGGCCATGTCAGGTATTGTTAGAAAGATTACAATTTGCTAAGTAAGATGATATGGTTTATGTGCATGAGTAATATTTGTATTGGAAGTTATGAATATGTTTACTAAATCTGTATTTCAGCTCATGCTGGATTCCTGGGCAACACCCCAAACAGGACAGCAGCAGCATTAAGCTTCTTAATGGCCCATTAAAGAAACTTAAAGATACAATGGGTCCAGGGAAAGAACCCAGGGCTACCCCTTATTATTATCAGATGGCTTTCTCATGTGACCCTGACCTCCATCCTATTGCCGTAAATTTCCACAACCAGTATTGGCAAAGGGCATAAAAGGAAGCTGCACGGCATCCATTTTATCCTCAGTCAATCTTTAATCTTCAACCTTCACCTGTCTCTGGATCAACTCATCCGCAACTGAAGCCATGAATCAAAGCACCGAGGCCCATCCAGGTAGTAGATGTATATCAGAGAGATTATACAAGCCTGAAAATGCCACAATTCTCATGGAAACCTGATGGATAGGGACTTTTGAATCATTTGTGTGTATCTGATTGCTTTAGTCATTTAATATTTCACTCCTATCAAGCAAGGAGTCTTGTGGCACTTCTAAAGACTAACAAATTTATCACACGAGCTTTCGTGGGAGAAAATCCCACTTTGTCAGATTGTTTAAATATGTGGAATTTACAGAATGGGAGGAAAATATATAGTTTGTTTCTTTCCTTTTATCATAAACCTTTAGTTTTAGTTACTGAAAGATTGGCTGGCAGTGAGGTATTTTGGGTAAGATGCAAATTTATAATAATTTGGTAAAGTGGCTGACCCTTTTTGGTAAAGAGCATGGAGTTTTACATAACTTATTTCTTTGCTGCAGGGCCAGATTAAGAGGCCTGGCACTGCCTGTCCCTCCCCACCAAGGCTGGGTGCTTGCAGGCTGATAACTGCTCCTCTAATTCTACTGCTATCATTTGAATCTTTGTGATAAATAAACATTTCACTGTCATCATATCTGAGTGCTGTGTGTGAAATGGAGCAGTGATCTGAAGTGTAATTGTTATACATATGTTTACAGTTTCTTTGGGAGCAGCAAATCTGTGATTACTGAATGTCTAGTAGAGCAGGGGCTAGACACTCCAGGGGGACTCGCAGAGGGGCTCAGGGATGGAGTGTGCCTATCACTAACCTGCTGAGGGACAGCTGAGCCTGGGGGGGAGGTTGCCCTTGGCCAGTGGAGTCGGGAAGCAAACCCATGGCAGGCATAGACAAGGCCTTCTCACGTTAAGGGCAGATAGTAGTGACAAAACCTGGGAAAGCGTCACACTCAGACATTGGTGCTCTTATTATCTGCCTATGCATAGATTAGTGTTCTGAGAACTCTAATACCTTGATCTCATTTAACTTGTTGGGGTTAATGGGTTGCATTAGTGGCTAGGTCAGACTAGATGATCTAATGGCTGTTCTGGCTTCAAATTCTAAGACTCTTAACTATGCCCACTTTAACAAAAGAACTGCTGTATCTGCTCAGCCTGCTTCAGATAAATAAGTAGAATGTCAACAGCCAAAGAACCATGTCTTTTGTCCTTAGAAGAAGCAGAGTTTGGACAGAGTAGAGGGAAGAGAAGCTTATAAAATAGAAAGACACATTGTTAGGAAGAAACGGTGGGTTACTTACCAGTAACTGTCCTTCTTCGAGATGGGCTGCTCGGATTCATTCAGTATCAGGTGTCTACGTTCTGCAGTGCACAATTGACTGGAAACTTTCTTTAGCCTTAGCCTGTCAGAACAGGGCTGGTGGCCAATGCCCCCCTGGCCACCCCGTGGCTGTATGTATGGCTGCAGCCCTACCCCTCCCCAGTTCCTACTAGTCGCTGAATCCAAGTAGCGGGGATGGCAGGAGGGATCTGAATGAATCCAAGCAGCCCATCTCAAAGAAGGACAGTTAATAGTAAGTAAACTACCGTTCTTCTTCGAGCACTGCTCGAATACATTCAGTATCAGGTGACTACTTGCCATACTGTGGAAGGTGGGCAGAGTTAGAGCCTTATCCACCATCAGCATGGCCACCCACAAACACCACAGCAGCCCAAAATTGGATGAAGAAGCAGTGGGCCGCCAGGCAAACACCTACAGCATGCCACTAAGTGCAAGATCTTTGAGAGAAGGTGTACATGAGAGTGCTGAGGGGTCATTTGCAACTCTGTCAGGAGACCAGAACTCCAAGAGGGCAGTTCCGTTTCATTACCGGGGAATTGCTATATCACAATAGCAAGGGGCATCCTTGTCACCAGCAAGACCGCCTAAATAAGAAGGTTGCCCTTCCCTAGCAGAATCGACTCTTGAGAAAGGCAGTCTTGATCCAGAGCAACAGGCTCCTATAGCTGCAGGCGATGATCAAGGGTGAGATAAGTGCCACCCTTGCCACCCAGACCTCAAAGGGAAGTAAACTGGGTTAAGTTCCTAACCAAGACCGGGACAGGGAACATGTTGCCCTTGACCAATCGGGGGATAAGCAAAAGGCCTTCCCCATCACATGCTGGCAATAGATGCCAAGGGCAGGATTGTTAAGGGCACCCTAAACTAAGGCATCTTGACTCCATATGAAAGATAACATGGAAAGAAAGTAATGAGGAAGGAGTAGGTGGGGACCCCCACCCCTCCATCCGTTGGAGCATGCGAATGGAGGGCCTGGGAGAGAGGGCCCTGGAATAAGGCCTAGGCGCTGGGCAGGCCCATCTCTGGGGCCCAAAGTGTCAGAGACACTCCATCAAGGAGAGTGTTGGGAGGAAAGTACTGGGGATCCCTGGAGGGCCCTTCTTTAGAGGCGACTATTCCACAGGTTATAGTAGGAAAAAGGGGAACCTTTAGGTTCACCCATCCTAGCATCAAGAGAGATGCCAAACGGCAGAGGTCATGAATGTTAAATGACTGGGAGGTGAAAACAGAGAAACTGGACAAAAGTGATTGAATTCCCATATTAGGTCATCCCCGACCAAAGGGACAGGGTAATGACCTGAGACAGGGATGGTGAGAAACCATCATGGGGTTCTGGGAGGGGCTTATGCAACCACAAGGCTAGGTGCACATTTCTCTCCCTTGCCCCCGTACTCTACGCTCCCAATACACGGACTTGTGAAGGGAGAGGTGTGCTGAATAGAGGGAATGGGCATCCAACCATCTCTATAGACTGGTCAGGTCCTTCCCAAGGGTTGTGCCCCCCCAAGCTCCAGAATCGGAGTGTTTGGCAGGGAGGCACGTGGCTCGCATGATATCCTCACTTCTCCTCTAGTCTGATATTCTCACGCTCACTTCTCTGGAGGGGCAGTCAACCTTCATATCACAGCTGGTTGAATCATCTCTAGTGGTGGGAGTGGGTGTTGGGTCCTAGCTGCAATGGGCCAACTACGAGGGATCTTGCATAGATCCTGATGAGGAGAGAAGACGAAGACTTAGCCAAGATGCAAGGCAGAGGTGGTCTGTAATGCCGACTCCGAGAGAGGAGGGGTGTTATTGGTGCACCTCCCCGCGTATTAGTGGAGGTAGGGCTTGGGCAGGTCCTGAGTAGAAGAACAGAAGAGAGAGAGAGACCCCGGGGAGAGGGGAGGAGGGCATAAGGCAACCTCTAGTTAGAGAAAAGCCAAGGGGAAGCTACTGTGAGGGTACGTTACGAAAGCGCACCCATAAGGCGTCAGGCTTTCCAGCCTGCTAAGGGTTTTGCAATTCCCTTGGGAGCCAGAGTCTTGCAAAGGAACTAACTGTGAGCTAAGGACCACATGTCCTCCAGTGGGCTCACTCAGGTGTATTAATACCAATGGGATTAAGAGTTCTATCCCCTACTATCTCCCACTGTTGTGATTCTAGGGAGGAGGGGGACACTATTGAAAGATTAAGGCAGCTCCTAGACGGCTGTCTGGTGTTTTCAACGGAATGCATCCCTTGCCTGGTTGGAGGGAGGCACCAGAGCAGAGGGGGTTCCAGTAGAGGGCTAAACATTAGGTTTGCCCGTGGGCAGACAGACCAATGAGATGTGGTGAATGACCTTGGGGAGGAGGGGTGAGCTGAAGAGGCAAAAACCCCTATGGTGCAGCTCGAGGATGCCTTGAGCGACAGGCCTAATATATGAGTCTGAAGACCATGGCCCTGAGAATAAAAGGGGACCGCCTGGGGAGGCAAGGAGGTAAAAGGTAGAGGACAAGAGGGTACGAGTTCGCCCTCTTACCTACCACCTAGGAGGTGGGGTACATCATCCCACAGTAATTTCCCCCAAGATCCATTGCAGGCCAACAGGAGTAAGAAATGCTCTTGGGCCAGCAAAGCAGAAGCGTACGCATCCCAGTGTGCCTGACTGGGGGAGGGGTTGGACGAGACGGGGGGGAGGGGCCTCTGGGTACGAGGATGGGGAGTGGATATCCTCCCCTACATATCCGAGAGGACTGTAGCCCTGGCTAAGAGCTGCAGAGTAGGTGTTGTGGTGGTGGAGGCATCATGTGTCCCCTTCTCATATCTCCATCACCCCTGGATTTCCACCAAGGCTCCAAGGGCACACGCAACTAGAACCAAGCACATGTGAGGAGAGTTCTCCAGTTCCCAGACCTTTACTTGACTCAAAGGGTGCAGTAAGGGAAGAAGGAGATGCATCATTACCAGAGAGGAGGAAGAGGCGAGGCTGAGTGCGAGGGGACGTTTAGCATAAGTAATTTAAGGTGCTGCCCTGAAGTTCAAGGGTTGGGTTTGATTGAGGGAGATGCAACCGTATTGGAGTTGATCACCTTCAACAGGAGAAAAGGGGGGCCATCAACTGTAGTCCAAGGTCCCTAAAGAGTAGCCGTTTCGCTTGTGGGTAGGGGAGACTACTGTGAGGGCCCTCACCCCAAGTGTTTGTGAGGTCGTGGTGGGCTGGACGAACGTTGAAGAACCTGGGGAGTAAGTATACCCAAGGCTCTGAGGGCTGACCTAGGGTCACAGTTACCGCAGATCAGGGAGTCAGTGGCCGGAGCGCAGAGAGACCGCCCCTCGAAAGGGAAGATCTAATGTGGATTGCTGTAAGTCCTGGTAGAGGGCACTTGGGTGCACATCCATGGTTGTGGCAATGCAGCAGCTGGCTGTGTCCAAGGCATCCCCCACCACTGTAAAGGCTTCGCGTGAGGCCAAGGGGCCTTCCTGAATGAAGGCATCCTAATTCTCCAAGTGTTCTTGTGGGAGGAAGCTGCTAAAACCCTTCATAGTGTTACACAGATCTAGGGAATATCTGTTAAACAAGGCCTAATGGTTAGCAATTCTCAGCTGAAAGGCTGAAGTTGAATAGGCCTTTGACCTGGGAAGACAAACCCCCTGGACTCCTGGGAGCCCAGGGGTGAACCAGGGTGGCTTAGGCCAGTGTGTGCCAGTGATGTCAAGGCCACGAGCATGAAGAGGGAGTGTAATGGCAACTGAAGGGGATGCAAACTCCAAGTCGAATAAGGGGTCTTGGTTCCCCTGGACGGGTGTGACCTTGACCCCCAGGTAGGCTGTGACCCGGCAAAGGGGCTGAAGTGTGGTAGGGTCTTCTCTGTAAGACCCTTGCCCTGGGTTCATGACTCTAGCTGGGGGAAAGGACAACTCTGGTTACCAGGGTGTCCCCTCCCAGGGCCATGGTACTGAGTTGGAACTCCCCTTCCAAGGCCTCAGTGGGCGGTAACCAGCTTCGAGTGTGGTACCGAGAAGAACCCGGTGCTGGGGACCCTTCAGCTGGGCCCGAGGCATGCACTTTTGGACCTTCTTGTGGTGCCAAGGCAAGGTGTTGGCACCATAGGGGTTAGAACCCTCAGTTCCAAAGTGACACGGAGTGCTGGGTAAAGTCCTATTGAAGAGGATGGTAGGGTGGGTGGGCACAAGCCCACCCACTTCTAAAACCCCTCCCCCAGCCTTCGGGGAGGTGGCACTGAATCACTCTTCAAATGATTACTGGGGACAACTAATGAAATAACAGGACAGGTGTGAAGGTCACAGATCTAAAAATTTAAAATAAGGAATTCAGAAGGGGTCACCGAGCAGAGAACCCCGGACAGCGCCCACTGCTCCCAAAAGGTGTTAAGGGAGCCAGCGGATGCCGCCCAGAGGAACTCTGCCCGGAGACATGCACGGATGAGGGACTGGAAATAGGCCCCACAGTCACAGGCCCCTCCCTCAGCCAATCTCCTTTCCCTGGTCTTATAGATGGCTACTTTCGCATAAGCCAGGAGAAGGTTGACGAGGAGGTCCTGCGACTTTGTGGGGCCACGGAGAGGGAGTGCATAAAGGAACAGATGTGGGGAAAAGTGCAGCCAGAACCTCAGTAAGAGGTTCTAGAGGAGCTGGAAAAGAGGCTGCAACCTGGCGCACTCTAGATAGGCATGCGCCAGGGTCTCCCTCACACTGCAGTAGGGGCAGGCATCCTGGCGAGAGGTGAACTGCGCCAAGTACATGCCCATGCTCACGGCTCCATGCAGGAGCCGCCAACTGATGGTCCCTGGTGGGCCGTGGGGTGAGGGTAGCGTACAGACTGGCCCACTGGGGGTCCTTGCCCTCCACAGGTGGAATGAGGTCCTCCCCTTTTGTATTGGGGCGGGACACAAGGGTGAGGAAATGGATGGTACACAGCACGAGTGTGTACAGATATTTATTGGGTGCGGTTTGAAAAGAGACTGGCTGCACGTTTAGCAGCTGGCTTGGGGTGTGGGGCGGAGGCAGCCAGGGGCCGATCAAAAGCTCTGGAGGGCCAGGGCTGAGAGGAGGGCAGGGAGTACCCTCTTGCAGGACCCACTTGAGGTAGGCCCGAGCAGTAGGAGGCAAGGCTGCCTTCACCTTCTGGAGTAGGCGCTGGGGGGTACGAGGGGTGGAGAGCCCCATATACTGAGTAAAGTGAAAGGAAGGCAGACTTACCATTTGCTTTGATGGCCTGGTAGTGATTTCAGGAGCTGAAGAGCCTCCGCTGCCTTAAATTCCTCCGATGTGGACAGCGCCATGTTAGGATCTGGCCCTCACTTTCCCAAGGGGAGAGCCAGGGCGGCACTGGCACTTCAGTGCTGAAGTTGATGTCAAGCGCGCTTACCTGTGCTCTGCTGGGGAGCGGCGCCAAGAGGGTCTTGGTGCCGACTGGCCTGAGGCGCTGCCACTAGCACATGGTGCTCAGATGCTCTGGCCCTTTTCTTTCGAGAGGAGGTACCAGGAATAAGATCACACGGCACCAAGATGGTGCCAAGCCAACTGCCAATTGCAGCTGTTTATTCAAAGCCGGAGAGTGGCGTCAAGAGGGCTCCAGTGCCCATCCAGCACACAGTGCTGAGTTACGGACCAATCGCGGCTTTTATGCATAGCTGGAGAGCGGCATTGAGGGGCTCCTGTGCCAGCCTAGCACACAGTGCCGAATTAGATGACTTAAGGGCTTCCTTAAGGCAACTTAATAACTGCTGCCCTTAAAATCAACTTTAATGGTTAATAAAGTCGACTTAGCTTTTGTAGTGTAGACATAGCCAAAGGTCTGAGTGGCTGTAATGTAGATGTAAAATGTTATCATTATGGTTGGTGGAGTTATTATCGGTAGTATCTTTCACTTGCTCTGCATAGCTGTCAATGACTTCATGAGGTATAAAGCAATGGAAAGTCAGGCCTTGAATCCCTTGGCAACAAATTTGGGAGGCTAAAAAAGGACATCAAGGGCATCCAGAGAAATTTAATCACCTAGGCTATGTCTATACTAGCAAATTAGTCTAGATTAAGGAGGCTTAATCTGGACTAATTTGCTCCCTGTCTACACTTGGCTTTACCTAGTTTGAACTAAAAAAATTTTTAGTTCGAACTAAGCTTTGCTAGTTTGCTTAGCAAAGCTTAGTTCGAACTAGTTAGTTCAAACAGTAAGTTTGAACTAAGCACTTAGTTCAAACTTAGTTTGAACTTTAATTTGAACTAGCACAATGTAGCTGTGCTAGTTCAAACTAAATAAATTCAAACTAAGCAGTTAGTTTGAACTAGCCTCAATTTTTATTTAAAACTATCTTTTAGTTTTAAATAGCCACGCTTTTTTAGTTCGAACTAAAAAGTTAGTTCAAACTAAAAAGCCAAGGTTAGTTCGAACTAACCTCAGGTTAGATTGCTCTAACCCAGAACCAGTGCTGTCCCTAAGGTTGAGTGACTGGGGCAGCTGCCCAGGGTCCTGCACTTTGGGGGGCCCCGTGAGGCAACACTGCTGCCCCCCATGCTGGGGACCAAGCAAGCCAGCCAAAAGGGCAGCCCATTTTAGGGCTGCCGGTCCAGCCCCCCCCCACGTGGGCTGCTTTCAGCTCTGTGCTGGGGCAGCGGGGAGGGGGCAGGAAGCAGTGTGGAGCTGATATTGCTACTCTCTGTCCCAACCATGCTGCCTCCTGCCCCTCCCCACTGCTCTGGCACAGCACCGAAAGCAGCGCTGGGGGGCACTGGCAGCGCTGAACCAGGCCACCACTTTTGTCTGGCTAGCCTGGTCTCCAGCATGGGATGGCGGGCACAGGGGCCTGCCCCCTTCTGGGCCAGCCAGCCCTGCCCCCCAGTGCCAGGGGCAGTGTGGGGGCCCTGCAGAGGGCGATTCACCTGTGGTCCCGCACTCCCCCTAAGGACGGCCCTGCCCAGAACTGCTTAATTCAGACTAAGCAAGTTTGAACTAAGCTTTCAAATGTAGATATAGCCCTAGAGGGACAAAGAAATAAAATGGGAGCCTGAAGGGCAGGTCATTTTCCTGAATGGAGAGAAATTGGGATGGAGGGAAGGCAAAGACCCTTCTCCCTTAAAGTGACTGACTAGACAGTCTCCTCAAGCTGGTTTTTAAAATGTCATCACTGATTGTTGACTGCTGGGGTGAGGGGCCTAGACCAAAACAGGAAAAGAAGGAGTGTCTTTCATTTCAGGGACACAATGGGGTTGAGCTTGAAGTGGGAGCCCTTCTTTCTTTCTTTCTTTCTTTCTTTCTTTCTTTCTTTCTAATTCCACCCCTGCAAAAGAAAAGTGAACAACAGTGAGATTGTGCACATGATGTGAGGTAGGGAAATACCATTTGTTATAAAACTACATACGGTTTTAAAAGCCAAAGGACTGATCATATGACCCATCTGGAAAAGAAGCAGCATCCGTTCTTTCGTCTGCCTCTCCTTTGAAGGGTGGTTTTCTTTGCAGCTTTACCTGCAGACTGAAGAGGACATAGGAAAGAAATACTCTTCAGAACTCTAGGAGAACCATTGGCACATGTGCTTTCCCCAGCTTTCTTAAGTAAGCCTAATTAGATAGAAAAAAGTTAGGGGCTGTGGGGTAGGGTATTTTGTTTTGTTTTGTTTTCAGTTATAAACTGATCTATTATTTATTTATTTATTTAAAATCTCCATTTGGAGGGAAACTGTGTAAGCTCAACAAAAATAGCTTCTCCTCACTTGGCCATTAGTGCACAGATGTCAACACAAAGGTATCCACATGCCTTGGTCTGATCCACTGCAGTAACGGTACTCATGGAATACCATTTTGAGAATTGTTTATGGTCTGCTGTAGGAAATTTCCCTTTGGCTGTGGTCTGGCCTACACATAAAAATTCAGTCAACAAAGCTCAGGAGAGTAAAAAATCCACATCTTTGAGCACTGTAGCTATGCCAAATTAATCCCCAGAGCAAATGCAGCTAGACTAATCAAAGCAAGACTTAAATTCAGCAGGAGCTGGATGGAGAAAAGTGCCAGTAAGTATTTTCAAACTAATGGGAGCCCTGGGCACAAACTGCAGGGCAGAAGCCCCAAACCCTGATGCCTCCCATGGGGCAGAAGTCCTGAGCCCATGCATGCCCACTGGGACAGAAGCCGCAGTCTTTAGGGCTCTGGGAAATACTCAGGCAGAGTATTTAAGTCTGGATAAACTGATTCTTCCATCAAGCTAGCTACTGCCACTCTGAGAGGTGGATTACCTACAGTTTGGAGAAACCCTGCCATCGCTGTAGGAAGTGTCTGTACCACAGCACTGTTGCAGCACAGTAGTACCTGTAGTGTAGACAATGGCCTACCATAGATGCTGCTATTTTTATGTTCCTGGGTGGCTTCTTGCCTAAAGAAGCCATATGGTGGTACTGTACTTCAGCTAAGAAACTTCTGTAGGAGAATTAGTGGAGACAAGGAAGAACCTGTCTGCCCCAGCGCAGCTACTGTGGAAGGAACATAAAGGAGCTATAATGCTTCTTACCTCAGCTCACCACCCCTCATCACTTCCCAAAGTCCTTTTACTTGGACTCTGAGTGCTCTCACCCATAGCTCTCCAGTTATATATAGTGAGGAAATCTTGACACCCTTGTCTTTTTCAGGGCTTAGAGGTCCGACCTTTCTTAAAATATTTATAGCTTTTAGAGCATCAAAACTTTGGGCATGAAGGGTCCTTTGCACTAATGAGACCTTTCAACATTCAAGTTAATTTTCTGTTTAATCAGAGACTGTGCTAGTCATTTAGCCATTAGTCTTCAGTATGCTACTGGTTAGCAACAGATTTTCATATCCAAAATAGGATTGTTTTCAAATTGTGGAGGTCTGTTCTGAGTTTTCTTATCTATAGCTAGGTTTCTCTTCATCTTGTAGAGATGTACATGCATATTTCTCAGACATCACCTTAACAGCTGTCTCATTTCTTCTGAGTTTTTCCAGTGGAGCCTTTTTTATTCGTATATGCAATGAGTCACTCACTGAAAGACACAACTTCACAGATAATTATGCTAGGTAATGCTAACATGAATTGTGGGATTAATATTAAATCTCACACTCCAGGATTGTGAAGGAGTGTAGTCCCCACACTGCCTTAAAAAATTGGATTAGCCCAGGTGGGCCCAATTTGCCAATTAGGCTGCAAACAGGGGAGATTTAGGCTGTGTGAAGGCACTAATTAGAAGGAAGCTCCTCTGTGAGGAAACAGGTAGGGCTTTTGGAAACCATCAACAGTGGTGGTGGCTTCAGGAAGCCTGGCACCCTTCTCCCTGAAGGTGGGAAGAAGGATAGGAACCCATGAGGAAGGGGTTATCTAATAAGCCTAGGAAGGCTTGTGATGGAGGAGCTTAAAGAAAGGTGGTAGGAAGTGCTCTAGGGAGGAGAACAGTACAATTGGTGAGGGCCCAGATTATAACTGTTCTCAGCAGAGTCCTGGACTGGAATTTAGGAGAGGAGCCAGGCCCAGCTTCCCCTGCCAACTGCTGAGAGAAGGAAGACTGTCTGAGTCATTGTGGAAACAGCATAGACAGGGCAGCAGGTGCAAGGACTGAGTGACAGAGACTTTGAAAGATGTGTCCCCCAGAAGGGGAAATTGCTATGTGACATGGCTGGAGGAGAATGCAATACTGCAATTTGATGTGTGGGAGGAGAGCTGCAATGGTGGAAGGGAAGGAAGGGGGCAAGGAAATGGGTGGAGCTAGGTCCCAGAATTGCCAGAAGGGGACATTCACTAGTGGTGAGTATAGTATCCCATAGCAAGAGTTTAAAATAATCTCTAACTGAAGAATGTAGGAGGAGACCTAATGTGTGTGTGTGTGTGTGTGTGTGTGTGTGTTTGGGGGTGGGAAGTTAGACCCCAGTCACCTGATGTAAGGTTTCTTGCACCTTTCTTTCTGACTGAGCAGAAACTATTCAAGAAAGGATTATTTACACACTTGGTTATAGTCCCCAGACCTTTCATAGCCAAAGAACTTACCTCTAACCTTTGCTGCAGGACTTATTTCCATAATCTATACTTAAATTGTTTGCCTTTAATTATGTTTCTAGTCCTAATGGTTGTGAAAACAATATTTGAAATGCAAAACAAATGAGAACTAATCCAGTGCCAAGGAATAATGGGGAGTCAGAGACAAGGCAATAATTGAAGTCTTTTGCTTTCATGTTTGTTTTTGGGGAGACTTCCTGGGATAGGTTTATAGGGGAAAACTGGTACATCTTTCAAGAAAGCTGGCAGGTTTGCTTTTTCAGTAGTAAGCACTTATATCATCTGTTAAAGAGCATGACTGCCCCACACTGATCCTCCCCCTATCAGCCCAGTGGACACTGTCTCTGGATATTGGTGGTTCTAATCCTTTTCAAGATGTCTGGAAATTTTGTGGCTGTCAGCCTATTACCATTGTTAAATTGGTGAAGCTGCACCTAATCAAGATAGTTACTTTGAAAATAGCTGTGATAAACCTACTGTGGGACAGCCTGTAGGAAAGCATAATATATATTTTAAGACTGTGAATAACTTTATAGGGTGGGTTGTGGTAGATTACTGAGGAAGTTGGAGGTGGAGTTTTTGCATTAGTAGAAAGGCAACAAGGACGTCATAATCAGTGAGGGATCAGTTATGTTGGTCAAATTTTCTTTTTGTATCATGTCAGCTATTGAAGAACGTAACTTGGTAGCCGTGATATCAGGAGTAGATTGTCATTAAAATACACAGTGGTGTGTGTTGCTACAATGCAGTGCATTATGTGGTCCCAAGTTGGCATGTGACTATTTTGGGTGGCACTTCTGATGTCAAGGATTTGTCATGTGGCAGAAACTTATCTATACAGCTGTGAATCTGCAAATGATGACTACTCCCAAAGCAGTTGCTCAGATCACAGAACAGACAGCTTTTAATATAGATGATGCAGGGTAGGCATGCAGATACAGTAACTGGAAATGCTATAGAGGCACACCTCTGGTATCTTCTTGGTGAAAGTGCTGATTTAAAGTAGTTTAGGATTGAGAGAAAGAGAGTGCACCTGGATTTTACTGTTTCCCTGATCAACTGGGCTGTGCTATATAAAATTGAGAATTATGATCTGAGACTAAGTGCAGTTATAAGGATTATAAGGTTCCTCAGTTGGGGCTCTGCTTTCCAAGAGGCTGAGCACTCTGAGCACTCATCCAGCAAAGCATTTAAGAATAGATTTAAGAGTAAGTACGTAAATAGTCCAGTCTCAATGACATGAGTTAAGCATGTGCTTAAGTGCTTTGTTGGATCAAAGCCTGAGGCCTTAAGTCCTTGGTAAGGTAAAAATAGAAAATAATATTTAGAGATGTTAATTTTTCTGCATATTTTCCAATTTGCCTTATGTCAGTGGCAAAAGAACTAGTCTTTCTGAGCAGAGGGTGGCGGGTGGGGAGCCAAGAGATTTAGTGACTAAAAGGCCAAGCGCTGACCAAATTTCCTTCCAGCACCAACAAGTCAAAGAATTATCTGCTGTCCCCTTATAAGGTTCTGCAGTGATTCTTCCACCTAGGAGGAGGAGAACAGAATACTCTCACTGCTCCGAAGGGTGCAATGTCAGCTGAATGACCTGGACATCATCCTCAGCAACTTTTCACAACATCTGCTGATCTGTCTGCAAGGGCAGTCAGTATCACCACTGAGGGAGGCAGTTAGCTAGGGTTGATTCCAAGAGAATATTTCTGGGTTCAAGCCCCAGGGGGCTGGACTCGATGTTCTCATGAGAGCCCTTCCAACCCTATGATTTGATTCGAACTTGCTTCTCAGAGATTGCTGGTAATGGAGAGCCTTAACTGCAATAGTCAATTAGCTGCAATTGTATTAGTCCTTTTCTGAATCTGCTGTTCTGTAAACAAAAAACTGTTGCTTGCTCTTAGACAGGTTACGTAATTAGCATAATAAACCTGTAATGATCTTGAGGGTTCATTAAAGACCACATTACTGAATGAGTAAGGAATAGAACTTTAACACAGACAGAAGTGCAACAAAAAAAGGAGTCCTGTGGCACTTTTGAAGAGCAACAAATTTATTTTTCACATGAGCTTTTGTGGACAAAGTCCCACTTCATCAAATGCTAGAGCGGAGAAAACTTACACAGGGGAAAAAAAAACAGGAGTGATTTCCAGGTTTGCAAACACTTGCTGTCCTCCATCCTGGCATGTATGTGTGTGTATGATATATATGTATCAACTGTGGTTTCCACTTCATGCATTTGATGAAGTGGGTTGGAGCCCACAAAAGCTTATGCCTGAGGAAATCTGTTTAGTCTTTAAGTTGCCACATGACTCTCTTGTTTTTGCTGTACAAAAACTAACATGGCTATCCCTCTGTAAGTTTTCACCATGCAAGGCACTTTAGAATAGTGTTCAGTGGGGAAGGAGATCCTGTGTTAGAATTGCATGTTGCCAATGTGAGGGGACTGATAGCCCCTCACTGAGACTGAATGGGCCTTTTGATTGGCCACTCCTGCCTGGAAGCAGGACTCTGAAACAGACAGCCCCAGGGCCTGTGGGAGAGGCCAGTGTCCCAGGATGGCCTGATTGATTGAGTGTGCTTCCCCACCCCTGAGCTGAAACTGCAGGCTGGACATGCCTGGGCAAGCCAGAGTGTGTGGGGCCGAGCTAAGGAGGAAGCACTAAGCAGCCAGCAGCTGGGAGCCAGAGAACCCAGGCAAGGAAGCTGGGCTGAGTCGATTTCTGCAGAGCAAACCCACAGCAGCTGGACCAGCAGAGAGCCAAGCAGAGCTGGAGCTGGAGTTGTCTGGAGCTGGGTGCAGGAGGCCAGAGAAGGAGCCAAGGGGCTGAGCTCACCTGTGCAGACGGCAGGAGGACCAGAGGAGCCTGAGGAGCACCCCAGAGAGCCACACGGGACCCGAGCAGTGGCTGGGAGCCAGAGCTGCAGCCATCTGGAGCTGGGTGTGGTGAGCAGCTGGGGAGCAGTGAAGGGGGGCTGATGCTGGGAAGAAGGGCCCTGCCCCTGGAGCTTGGGGATGTTTGGCCACAGCCAGAGACTGCATCTGACCCCCTGAAGCATCCAGTCGCAGCTAGGCCTGGGGAGAGGGCGTGCAATGTGGAGAACAGACTGTGAGGCTGTTCCTCAGGCCCCAGAGACTCTGTTTGTAGTGTCCCCACACCAGGTGGTGGCACCAGGGGTTTACTGTTCACCTTTTTCCCACTTTTCTCTCTTTTCTTATTGGGTTATTTTTTATTTGTGTGCTTAAATAAATTGTATATAGTGACTGGTGGGCCAGAAGAGTAGTCAGTGTGGTCAGCACCCCAGAGTGGGGACACCCTAGCCCTGTCCTGAGAGACCACAATAAGAGTGGAGATGAGTCCGCCAGAAATTCTGGGGCCCAGCCTTTTTGGGGTTACAGAGACTCCTCCAAACAGGAGATTGGGAGGGGAGCCTTTGAGGTCAGGCAGGCCTTGGGGTAAAGGAAGTGGGAGCAGGGACTCAGATCCTTTTGCTACCCACCTTCACCGGGGTTGTATACAAGCCTGGGAAGTTCCCCACAATAGCGGGTCCATACCTCCGCTTACACCAAGATCCAAAGGGGTAGCTGTGTTAGTTTAGTTCAGTAAAACAAACAAACAAGAAGTCCTGTGGCACTTAAACTAACAAATTTATTTTTTGCATGAGCTTTCGTGGAAGAAAATTCCACTTCATCAGATGCTTCAAAGATGGGGGAAACTTACAGAACAGTAGGAAACAAATGCCAGGAAGTGCAAGTCATAGGAACAGGTCACACTGTAACAGCAGATCAAAGCAGTTGGGATGCATACTAAATCAAGGCATCAAAGGGAAGCTATTGAAATTAATTTCATTTGTAAATTTGGTTGCACTGTTTCAGGGCTTAGTCGGGACAGTGGATTTTTCTCTGATTACAACAGGTAATCTGACCTCATCCCCCTCTGTATGCTGTTCCCCAGTGTTTGAATCTTTACAACTGTTTTGATCTGCTGTTACAGTGTGACCTGTTCCTGTGACTTGCACTTCCTGGCATTTGTTTCCTACTGTTCTGTAAGTTTCCCCCATCTTTGAAGAGTCTGAAGTGGGATTTTGCTCCCATGAAAGCTCATGCAAAAAATAAATGTTAGTCTTTAAGTGCTACAGGACTCCTTGTTTGTCTTAGAACTGCTATCATTTGTTTTTTCTTTAAATAATCTCAATGTTCTGGATTAAACATATTTGATGAATAATGCAGGCTTTTTGTTTCTTTAGTGTATATAATACAGCTTAAGTGATTACCTAGGGTTATTTGGAATGATCAATGGTGTTAATTGTTGGATATGCATTTTATTTAAAGCCTTTCTTAAGAGAAAAACATGGCACCTGAGGGTAGTCCAGTGTCTTTTGAGGAGGGGAGATTCTGGTGATACAACTATTAAATATCAACTTTGCCACTAGATTGAAGGTAAATGTATACATTGAACTATTCATTAATTCTGTGGTACAGCAGATGCAAGTTCTTGGAGCCTCCTAGTTAGTGCACATTATGACTTAACCAAGTGTTCTAACATAAAACAGAATGAGTAAATTCAGCTAGAGGTTTTTTTTTGTCAGGAAACAAGATCCTTTGTATGTTCATCAGACATTTAGCCACGCATGCTAACAGCTTGGGTACAGAACAGAGTTTTTTAGAATGACAAATCACCTACAATCCCCAACTCAGATCTGTACAGCACATCACCAAGGATCTACAGCCTATTCTACAAGATCCCTCACTCTTTCAAGTCTTGGGAGACAGACCTCTCCTTGCTTACAGACAGCCCCCCAACCTTAAGCAAATACTCACCAGCCACTACAAACCTAACAACCGACTGATGACAGCAGGCCCATATTCCTGCAATAAACCACACTGCCAACTTTGCCAACATATCTGCACAAAAGACACTATTATAAGACCTAATAAAACCAGCTGCTCCATCAAAGGCTCATTCAGCTGCTCATCCACCTATGTGATGTGTGTCGGAAGTGCCCCTCTGCCTTATATATTGGACAAACAGGACAGTGTCTGTGCAAAAGAATAAATGGGCACAAGTCTAGCATCAGAAAGCACAATATTAAAAAAACCAGTGGGTGAACACTTCAATCTTCTTGCTCACTCTGTTGATGATTTACTAATTGGTGTACTCGGACAAATGAATAACAACTCAAGGTGTCAAAGAGAAACTGCAGAGTTGGAATTAATTTGCAATTTTGACTCTTTTCAGGCCTAAATAAGGACTTTGGATATTTTTTTGTCATTACAAAGAGTGATTTGACCTCATCTCCCTCTACATGCTGTTGCCCAGTTTTTGAATCTTAGCAAATCAAACTAATTGTTGTTAATGTAACCTGATCCCATGACTTACACTTCCCTGCACTTATTTTCCTTCCATTCTGTAAATTCCCCTGTCATCTAAGCATCTGACAAAGTGGGATTTTCTCCCATGAAAGCTCATGGAATAAACAAATTTGTTAGTTAAGTGCCACAAGACTTTTTGGAAGGAAAGTCACTGCAATACAGGACTTTGAGGAACTTGAACGTAGAAGGTGAAAGATCTTCATTACTCTGATACATGCAAAGACTAGCATTTTCAGAAGTGACTAGCGATTTGGGAGCTTCATATTTTGAGTGTCTAATCTGAGATACCTTGAAGTGATCTGTTGTTTACAGGGTAGCTGCTTAGCGATTTCTGATAATCAGTCCCCTTTAAGGCAGTGGTTTTCAAATTTAGGAGGGGACCCAGTACTGGCTGACAGCACCCCTGCTGCCACTGCCAAAAGAGTGGAATGCATTGTTCAAAGAAGTAATTGTTGGGTCACAAGCATAAATGGTGGTTTTTGTTTTTTGTTTTTTTTCCAACAAGGTCCTGAGGAAAAAAGTTTGAAAACCACTGCTTTAAGGTATCTCAGACTGGTCACTCAAAATCACTGATAGTTGCTCTGAAAATCTTGTCCGAGGCTTATAATGTGTACCCCTTGATCTGTGAATGTAACTGTATTTGCCATCAACAAGCATGTCATTTGAAAGTGTAATATAAGGGTCTAAGTAGATGAGCATACCAAGTAGTTTAAAAATAAATAAATAAATAAAGGAAGCTTGTTACCTGAAATATTTCACTTGTATATTAATCTTGAAATTTTCACTATCTGCTAAAATACAATCTTAAGTCTTGTTGCTATGACCACTTGTATACCTGAGTAAGTTTATAGAGGTAAGTAATCTTGCACAACTTGCTGGGGCTGCTTACACATGTAAACTTGCTCAAGTAAACAAATGTTTGTGGGAGTGGAGCTTAGATCTGAATCTTGGACAAAAGCTGGCCTTTATAGCAATAGTAAAAATACTTTGAATGAGAGGCATAAACCAACCTGTATAAAAAGTCACAAAAGCATTCAGAAAACAAATGAATTAACTAGAGCTAGTTTTTAAAAAGTAGTTTCAAATAATGTCACTTTATTGAAATGTACCATTGTATGATCAGATGTAAAGACAATTACATTTTTATATTAAGATTGAGAACTATTAGCTATATTTCACTTTTTTTCTTAACTGCATTTACTAAAGAGCTGGCCTTTAAACTAAAAGTATGGCTATTGATATGGCTTGAAAAATGAAATTAAAGTGAAATTTAATTAACCCCCTCAATTATTAAACTAAAGAAAAACTTCTGTTTTCTTTAATTTGTGTAATATGAAAAGTATACACATATGGTGTATTGTAGTGGGTGTGGGTGTGTACCAAGAGAACTGAACTGTCTTTCTTTAATTTAATAACATGGGGGGTAATTAAGTAGCACTTTAATTTAATTTTTAAAGCCATATCATTTTAAAACCACACATACGCTGGAAATTTCTTTAAATACTTGGTCTCCTCCATGCCCTTTTGTGTTTACTGCACCTTTGTACATTTTGACTATATCTAGATCGGATATGCTAGTCTGGACTAAAGAAGTCCAAGGTTAGTCCAAACTAACCTCCAGGCTCATTTGAACTAACCTGAACTTTTTAGTTTAAGCTAGCCACTTGTTCTAGTTTGAACTAGAATGCACAGCTAGTTCAAACTAATGGCTTAGTTTGAACTCTTTAAGTTCGAACTAGCCTTAGTTCAGGTCTTGACCACGCTAAGTTCAAGCTAAGCCAGCTAGTCTGAACCAACCAGGGGTACTTGCTAGTTCAGACTAAGCATTGCCTAGTCTGAACTAAGAAACTTCCTAGTTTGGACTAGGCAAAGCCTAGTGTGGTCATGGGCCAAATTAGTCATCTGAACTAATTGGCTAGTGTAGACATAGCCTTTGTTTGGTGCTCGGAGGCTTTTAAGGTCTGGCTCTAGTGAGATGATTTAGCTGGGGTAAGTTCTGCTTCGAACAGGGTGTGATTCGGCTTCCTTGACCGTGGAGTTCTGTTTCAGGACAGAGGATTGATAGGCAGAGATGGCCTTCACCTGTCCAGGAAGGGGAAGAGTGTGTTTGGGCACAGACTGGCTGACTGAGTGTGGAGGGCTTTAAACTAGGTTCAATGGAGGAAGGAGACCAAAGCCCACAGGTAAGTGGCAATGTGGGAGATCTGGGGGGGGGGGTGTTGGGACTGTAGTACCAGGAATAAAAGAGAAGGTAGTTGGAACATGGGGGGGGGGGAATCAAATTGTCTTAAATGTTCCACTGAAGCGCCAACACATGAGGAGAGTGGGGGAGGAGGACTCCAAGAAAAAAATGCAAGGAGGTATATGTAATAGAATTGAAAACCAAACTGACAAAGTCGGGCAAGTGACCGGGTATCTTAGGTGCCTATACACTAATGCGAGGAGCCTGGGAAATAAGCAGGAAGAATTGGAAGTACTAGTGCAGGCAAGGAACTATGATATCATAGGAATAACGGAGACATGGTGGGATAGTCTGCATGACTGGAGCTCTGCCATGGATGGGTATAAACTGTTCAGGAAAGACAGGCAGGGAAGAAGAGGGGGAGGAGTAGAGTTATATGTAAAAGCTCTATGACTGCTCAGAGCTCCATTATGGAAGTGGAAGCCTGCCAGTAGAAAGTCTGTGGGTTACATTGAGAGGGGAAAGCAACAAGGGGGATGTTGTGGTGGGGGTCTGCTATAGACCACTAGACCAGAAGCAGGAGGTGGATGAGGTGTTCTATGGACAACTAGCAGAAGCTTGTAGATCACAGGCCCTGGTGCTCATGGGGGACTTCAATTACCCTGACATCTGCTGGGAGGCCAATATAGCAGTGCATGGGCAATCCAGGAAGTTTTTAGAGAGTGTTGGGGACAACTTTCTGGTACACATGCTGGAGGAACCAACTAGGGGCCTTGCACCTCTCGACCTGCTGCTCACAAACAGGGAAGAATTCATCAGGGAGGTAGAGGTAAATGGCAAGCTAGGCAGTAGTGACCATGACATGGTTGAGTTCAGGATGCTCATTAAAGGAAGGAAGGAAAGAAGCAAAACAAAAACCCTGGACTTCAAAAGAGCAGATTTTTGGCTCCCTTAGGGAACTGATGGGCAGGATCCCTTGGGAAGCTAATCTGAAGGGGAAAGGAGTCCAAGAGAGTTGGTTATATTTTAAAGAAATCCTGCTAAGGGCACAGGAAGTTGCCATTCCAGTTAGGAAAAAGAACAAACATGTGAGGCAGCCAGAACGGCTTAGCAGAGAACTCTGCTCTGAGCTTAAACATGAAGTGGAAGCTTGGTCAGATGACCAAGGAGGCATATATAGATATTGCTAGGGACTGCAGGGATAAAATCAGAAAGGCCAAAGGACAAATGGAGCTGCGGCTAGTGAGGGATGTAAAGGATAACAAGAAGGGGTTCTACAAGTATGTTAATAACAAGAAGAGGATCAGGGATGGTGTAGGTCCCTTGCTGAATGGGGCAGGCATCCTCGTGACAGAGGATGAAGAAAAAGCGGAAGTGCTCAATGCTTTTTTTGCTTCAGTTTTCACAGGCAGGGTCAGCTCCCAGCCCACTACAATGGGTATGGCAGATGGGAGAGAAGAAGAGAGGCCCTTGGTGATGGCAGGTCAGGTTAGGGACTACTTAAAGAAGCTGGATGTGCACAAGTCCATGGGGGCCGGATGAACTGCATCCAAGGGTGCTGAGGGAATTGGCTGATGAGATAGCAGCACCTCTGGCTGTTATCTTTCAAAACTCATGGAGAACAGGGGAGGTGCCAGAGGATTGGAAAAAAGCAAATGTAGTGCCTATTTTCAAGAAAGGGGAAAAAAGAGGATCCGGAGAATTATAGACCAGTCAGCCTCACCTCAATCCCTGGCAAAATTATGCAGCAGATTCTCAAACAATCCATCCTCACACACTTAGAGGAAAATAAAGTGATCAGGAACAGTCAGCATGGATTTACCAAGGGTAAATCATGCCTGACCAATCTCATTTCCTTCTATGAGCAGATGACTGGTTTTCTGGATGCAGGAAGAATCGCTGATGTGATATACCTTGATTTTAGCAAGGCTTTTGATAGTTTCCCACAGCATTCTCACTGGCAAATTAAGGAAGTATGGGCTGGATAGGTGGACTGTAAGGTGGATAGAAAACTGGCTAGATCAACGGTTTCAGTGTGTAGGAATCAATGGATCCATGTCTAGCTGGCAACCAGTCACGAGTGGTGTGCCCCAGGGGTCGGTCCTGGGGCTGGTTCTGTTCAACATTTTCATCAATGATCTGGATGATGGAATAGACTGCACTCTCAGTAAGTTTGCGGATGACACCAAGCTGGGGGGAACAGTAGACACGTTGGAGGGCAAGGACAGGATTCAGGGAGACCTAGATAAATTGGAACAATGGGCCAATAGAAATCTTATGAGCTTCAATAAGGACAAGTGTAAAATCCTGCATGTGGGACGGAAAAACCCCATGTACTGCTACAGGCTGGGAAACATTCAGCTAAGTAGCAGCACTGTAGAAAAGGACCTGGGGGTCATGGTGGATGGGAAGCTAGATATGAGTCAGCAGTGTGCTCTTGCTGCCAAAAAGGCCAATGGCATACTGGGCTGCATCAAAAGCAGTATTACCAGCAGATCAAGGGATGTGATCATTCCCCTCTATTCTGCACTGGTGAGGCCACATCTAGAATACTGTGTTCACTTTTGGGCTCCCCACTACAAAAAGGACAGGGACATGCTAGAGAGTCCAGCGGAGAGCAACCAAAATGATTAAAGGGCTGGAGCACAAGCCCTATGACGATAGACTGAAAGCATTAGGCTTATTTAGTCTGCAGAAGAGAAGATTGAGGGGGGATTTGATAGCAACCTTCAACTACTTGAAGGGATGTTCTAAGGAAGATGGAGCTCGACTATTCTCGGTGGTAACAGAGGACAGAACAAGGAGCAATGGTCTGAAGTTGCAGTTAGGGAGGTTGAGGCTGGATATTAGAAAACTTTTTTACTAGGCGAGTGGTGAAGCATTGGAATGAGCTGCCAAGGGAGGTGGTGGAGTCTCCATTTTTGGAGGTGTTTAAGGCCCAGCTGGACAAAACCCTGACTGGGATGGTTTAGTGGGAGTGGTCCTGCCTCTGGCAGGGGGTTGGACTAGATGACCTATGAGGTCCCTTCCAACCCTAATCTTCTATGATAACTTCCAAATAATTAGCTCTCCTGCAAGGTCTGCAGTTTGCTGTGGCCCAGATCTGCAAAGCTATTCAGGTGCTTAATTTCTACTGAGCCCTAAATATCTTTGTGGGTCTGAGTCTGTGTGATCAGTAATTGCAGTGGAGCCCTGCAGTAATATACAAGTGTGTGCACATGCAGTCAACCGCAAGGTCAGCATCTGTGATTGTGTTGTGGTTACCATATGTGTTCAAGAATGCTTAGGTGTATGGAGGTTTTAGAAGTAATTGCCCAACTAAATAAAATGCCAGCAGCAGAAAACTGCTTGTTTATTTGTTCACTGTCTCTGTCATATAGAAGAAATCCAGAGGTTGCTTAAGTGGGAGGGGCCTTGGGCAATTGGGGGCCCTAGGTGAAGCCCATCGTAGGGCCTCCTATAGACTTCCACGGCCATGGTCCCCACCAGCCTGACTCCCCGTCACCACCTCCTCCCCACATGACCCCAACTCCCAGCCGCCACTCCGAGGTCCGGCTCCTCCTCCTGGTGCCACCTAAGGCAGATGCAGCTTTTGTGGTAGGCAAAGCAGGTGATGGGGCCCCTTACTGCTCAGGACCCTAGGAGTGTGCCAGGTTCTCCTACCCCAAAGCTGCTGTGGTACTCTGCTCATTAGTTGAAGTATCTCAGTGGTTTTCAGTCTGGATCCCTGGCGTTCTGCAGACTATGGCTAAGAATGCTAAAGGGGTCTGCACCTCTCTCTGAAAATTTTTATGGGTCCACAAATTAAAAAAGGTTAAATTTTTGGTGTACCTTACCATGAGCAGGCAAAGCTAGTGCTCCAGTATGCACGCTGGTTCTCAGGAGGCATTTAACATGTTGAACTTGCCACATCCACTTAGATATTAAGCAATTTTTGGATTTGTTCTATTTGACAGAGAGGGTAAGCGAATAAGCCAGCAGTTTTCTGCTGCTATCATTTTATCACTTTTACAGTCTCCAACAATTTAGTGTAAACATTCCAGGCTTGAGAGGATTAAATTTTTTTTCAGTAAATGTAGGTATATATCAGTTACATTGTGCACAAACACAAACCAACAAATGTTTCCTCTGATGATCACTGAAATTTACAGAGACAAAATTAGAAAAATGCTGCCTGAGAATGTCTAACTTTAGTTTGTAAAAAATGTATTCTAATGCTGTGCAACCTTTTACTTTCTATATTTTGTCATGTGATGTTGAAATTTTGTATTAAAGGTTTATGAAGTATCAACATCTTTAACCTCAGTTTCTATTTAATTATCTCCCCCTATAATTTCCCACAGCTGTGAAAATGAGTCACTAAAAATCTAAAAGGTTTAAACATTATTATTCACTGACATTATGAAAAAATTAAATTCTGCCAAGCCTCATTAAGTCCTATGAATTGTCAACCTTGCATTTTAGTTTTTACTGATGTAAAGATCAGAAATTGGTTTGGTTTTTTTTTAACTGACATGGTAATTTTTACTGACGTTACTAAAAAATACCATAAGCAATGTAATAATATCACAAAAGTGTGTGCTTACTTATGAATTTGGAATAACACAGTTGTTTAGGTGCAGTTAATTGACCATTTTGGGTTCTCTGGGTGTATGAAATAATAGATATGAAAGCCATGATTGTTGTCATTTTATGACACTAGAAGTAATTCTGAACAATGACAATGTCAAATTATAAATTTTACTGATCTTAATTTTACATATTTACTGGCAGTGTTAAAATTGTAACCTTTTTTTTCTTACTGATGCTCGGTAAATTTACTAAAGGTTGGCAGCTCATAAAGCCACCAATGATGAAGAGGGATTTTCTCCTATAAGTTCATGCAATAAATAAATGTGTTAATCTTTAACTGCCAAAGAACTCCCTGCTTGTTTTGCTGAACTAGACTAACACAGCTTCCCTTTTGGTACTTGGTATATCCCTGTCTTAGAACCACCTTTTGTTCAAATGGGACCATGCTGTTAGAGGTGTTAGAGATGGAATACCTGTAGGATACCACAGAGGGCGCTGTTGGAAGAGTATTTTCTCTGCATCCCTTGAAGTTTTTTGAATTAACCCTCCAAATAACCCAGCTTTATTAATCTCTGGGATTTTGCACAATACCCATCTCTTTGGGCAGGTGTTTAGGGACTGCAGAAATGTGAGGCTCAGGTCCTGCAAAGCCGTGATCCTTGGGAAATACGGGCTGTGTGGACTGGCTTCTTTAGGCAGAGAAAAGTTGCTGGTTTTTTCTATTGCCATTTCTGTCCTAATTGGAGAGTATCTTATATTTGTCAGGCTGGCTAGAACCTGGGCCAGACTTTCCTTTCATGTTTCTATTTTGAACTATAAATACTTAATTTTTCTTAAAAAAAAAAAAAAAAAAAAAAAAAAAAAAAATTTGGGTAAGTTTTTTTTTTTTTTTTACATGCATTTTATGACTCCAAATTTGTCCCAACTAAAATCATAGCTAAAACCTCAATCCTTCAGTTATTTCTCACATCAGTAATCCTTACTCATGCAAATAGATCCATCAGCTTCAATGAGACTGGCTGTAGGAGTAACGATTACTTCTGTGAGTATGCATTGCAGGGTCAGGACTTTAGTCAGGATTTATAATCATAGACATACAAATGTAAGGGTCAATAAATCAAAACCATTTCAGCGATACAAAGGGGGTAACCCAATACATAGAGAAGTTTCATTAAGGTACCACACTTTCAAAGGAGACAGAAGAGAAATTAAACCCGAATGTCTGCATGTAAAGATTTTTTTGCTTGCTTGCTGTTTTACAAGACGCATAGGCACTCTAAACTCTCCTTTTGGAGGGCATGTTAGCAACTCTGCAAAATAACTTTAAAATTCAAAAAAAAAAATGCTAAAATTTAATCAAAACATGCTTCTGATTTTTCAGAGGAGAAAATCAAAGTTCCCTCTTAATGAAAACCATGTGATCGGGAACAAAAAAGAATTGTTTCAGCTTCAGTCACCAGGAAATGATGAAACAACCAGAAGAATGTATATGTTGAGAAGTCCAAAGATAAATGCTGCACACTGGTGTCGATCAAGCCACAGTGTATTTCACAGTATGACTAGTTTCTCCTCCAGTCCTCTAGCACCACTTACTAATTAGGAGTGATCATAATACCAATAAAATGGAGAAATAAATTCTAAGTGGCATTTTTTTAAACAGATGTTCCACTTGGAACCTTCTCTTTAGGTTTTAGCGCTTGTGAAGGAAAACCTTTTTTCAATAGTAAACTGTAAGATTATTTTGCATTGTGGTTAATAAATGCCTACAACCAATATCCTGCTTTATTCCTGCTCTAAGAAGTGAAAATTCTGCTTCAAAGCTCTTACAGCTTGGCTCTGATGCTCAAAGATAAATATATGTAAAATTACCATACAAACTTAAATTTGGTCTTGCCCTCACCAGTGGGGTCCTGTGTATAGTTCAATCTTCCTACCATACTTGCTGCATATTTCTTGTCAGTCACATGAGGGGCAAGTGGGGCTCAATGTTGTGTGTTCAGCACTTGGAGGAACTGAGCCTAGTTACTCAATTTTCCACAGAAGACTTAATACTACATCCAACTCAACAGGAGATCTCAATATCCCACATAACTGTGCTGGTGGATGGAGCTAGAAATCAGGTACTTAAGTGTGATAATAGATAAAGTACTCATAGCTGCTCTCTTAACTGAAAAATTAATATCAAATCTTTCAGTACAGCAGCAGTGTTTAGTCATTGGTGCTGTATGGGACCCAGTTCAGACCCTACATTGGAATAGTACCAAAACACACAGAAACCCATCCACCCACTTGTCAAGCCACTTTCATACTGTGATCTTGACCTTTAAAATATGTTGAGACATTTACAAAACAGCAAACACAAACTCAGGGATTCCAGAGTTCTTTAGAAAGCAGGGGAGAGGAAAAATATATACAAGTAGCAAATTTCATAAAAATTGCATTTTTATAGTCCAAGATGTTTTTCAGGCACTGAAAAGCAGAATATCTATCAAACATTTAATAAGCAATGTGGAAGCATGTATTCATTCACTGCAAGGTGTGAGCTGAATTGGGGGTTTTGTCCCTACCACTTCTGAATTTTTGGATGATTTCATGAAATTTGTGTCATGGAAAGCCTCTGTGTATGTGGATCCACCATGACTGCAAGGTAGTGTCATGTCTTTGTCAGGCCAGAGACAATGATGAGTGATCAGCACGCAGCTTTTGGAGACCAATGTTTTCTCTACCTGGGAGAAGAACTTCCTTCTCTTATCTGAAGGAAGGGGGCTTGGGTGCAATGGAAAATTACCAAATGGCAGAACAAAAGAAACAGGTGACTCCAGCAAGAGTTTATAAAGGGAGTCAGGATACTGGGGGAGAGAGAGCCATTTTGCACCAGATTAAGATGAGGGAGTCCACTAGAGCAGCTGAGCAGGCAAGACAAGGGGGCTGAGCAGATAGAACAGATAGTCTCCAAAGGAGAGGATGAGCTAGTGAGGGACATTGTGCTTAGGACAGCTTATTGTGCTGTATGTTCTGTATTCTGCTGTGTTTTATCTGTTGAGTACTGAGCAGAAAGCTGATAGATTGAACAAAATGTGTGCACACGCTGACTGCTTTATTACTGTTGCATGCCACTGAGAGTTGCACTGTAAACCAGAAGTATCATACCTTCTGGGGTGGAGTTTTGGGCCATTTGAAGGGTCAGCATTGTGCCTAGAGGAGCTAGTGGGTTCCAATGTTCAAAAGTGTGTGTGTGGGGTGGCAGTTAGAAGGCCTGTGCCTAGAGATTGTGAGTAGGAAACCCAAAATTAGGGCAGTGCCTGGACCCTATTCAGACTCCCAGGAGCTCCCCTACAAATCTAGGGCACAGGGCCTTGGAGTCTTCTCACTGCTATCCTAATAGGAGGCAAAGAAAGGGCACTTGTTGGGAACTTTGGCACAATACACACCAGAAGCGGAAATAGCACAAATAAAGATCCTGCCAGAGTACAAAACAAGACCAGGTAGCTCTAAAATGTATTACATAGCCTGTAATGATTCCAGGTAATAGAAACAAACCACCCCCTTCTCACCTGTCCCTCAAAGAATATTCACCTGTTTATAACCCACAAGGGACTGCAAATCTGTTTTTTGAAAATATAAAGCTTTACTGGGCCCTTAACCTATAATTATAACCTAACTCCGACTCTCTCTCTCTCTATTTATTTAACTGGGTCAACATCAGGCCATTTGGTTAAATAGTGCAGGCTTCAGGCTAAACAATATCAACTGGTTGCCTGACAGACTCTGTTCACACACAATTCAAAGCGCATCAACAACAATCTCAGATTTGAAGAGCCACTGGAAAAATGCATGGTCTGGTTTGAACACATTTTTTCCTCAATACAAATAATGGTGAAAGCAGTACAGAGTGGGATTATTGCCTCAAGCTCCTTTCTGATAGTTCAATAATTTCTCTGTGAAGAACTGACACTTTGGTTATAATATGTCCATGATCTTTTCCAGCTATTCTCATTCTTTAGGGTTGCAGAGAAATTACTCACAGTTTGAAAGCACTTACATCTGTTTCAGATATGTAAGGGGCTTTGAAAGAAGCACATCATCTTGGAACTCTGCAAATGCCAAACTACATACATGCCCACTTAACGCGGTTTACTTTTCATTTAACTTAGGAAATGGATCTGTGCTGTTAGCAAACCCAGAAATAAATCTTTGATAGGAGCTCAGCCCTAGAAAATTCAGTACATCTGAGACACTACTGCCTCAGTTTTCTTTGTCTGACAAAATTCCCGCTTCCCTGATCAATTGGAAAATGTGATGTGAGCTGTTTGAAATAGCTCACATTTCTGAGTTCATTTTCAAATTTGCTTTCTTGACCTTATCACAGACCATTTGTAAACGCATCTGTTCCTGTTCGAAAGGCTTAGCATGTACCAGGATATCATCTGGTAATGACAAGATGAAGGAAGCATGCTGTGTAGTATGCTGTAGATGAGCAATTCAGATCATGCCTCCTTTTGGTGGGGAATCTCTAAACTTGGACAGTGTAGCTCTTTTAATTCAAGAATATTCCATTAGTGACAAATTGTTCAATAATTACATGATGTCCTGCTAATAAAAAGTCTTTTAACTAAATATTTTATTTTAATCTAACTTAATTTGACCTAAGTAAATTAATGAAATGTGGCTTATTAAATTAACTACAATTGGTTGAATTAATATACTGAGTAAATATTAAGTGCTTTATCTCTTTCTTTGAGGAACCTTTGCAAACCTGCTGCATTAAAAATTAAATTTTATAAAAAGTGTTGAGTTTTACTTGGTAGGAAATGTGACTTCTCACATTTAAAGAGAACCTTGCAGAAAGTTAGCATTAAAGCAAATAAATCAAAAATAAGAAACTATTAAAAAAATAAAGCCAAATAATTTGATAACCATGTCATGCAACCACATTTAGTTGAAAACACAAACAAAACATCATAATTGGAGTTGGAAGGATTAGATTTTTATTGATAAACATCAGTGAACATCTACTTCAGTGGACACAAACTGAATACCAATTTCCATCAATGATCAAAATTTATGGATAATGAAAGTAAAAAATAAATGTTGCTTGAGAACTTAAGTTTGATTTAGAACTATTTACTTTGTATATTTTGACATGTGGCATTGACAATTCTGTGTTTATACAGTTTTAAATGTTTGAATCTCAACATTTTACTGCCATAAAATAATCTAATTATTCCCAAATTTGACTCCCCCTGTAATCACCTATAACCATGAAAAGTTAAATTGATTGATACAAGTGACAAAAATGCTTAAAACCCATAATTATGCACAATTGTGAAAAATTTACATTAATAAAAACAACAAAACTTAGATATTACCTGACAATTTAAAAAAAAATCACTTCTGCCAGGTCTAACTATAATTTGATCCAGCAATGTCTTTATAATTAGCAGGTAATTTCTAGGGGTGCTAATAACAAGACCAAGTCTGTTATTGCTTATTAACTTGAGGTCATTCTGGAATAATAATAACCAACAAAATATCCATAAAATGGACTCAGTAGAAGGTCTGTGAATCTAGCCTACTGCATTTTGTATGAATAGCGATTATAAAGGTCCAAAGAACTAAAATTAAACTCATTTGCTGCTGAACAATAAACAGTGATATGTAGGTTTGGGTTTATTTTAAACAAGCCTTGGTTTGATTCAGTTGCTTGGCTAACACCCAGAAGTGTTCATTCAAATTAAAAGTTTATTGATTAAGCACAAAGAATAACAACAAATCAAAACAGGCTTTTTTATGGAAACTGGTGCTGAGTGATTATGCAAAAAGAAACTTGGTTAAAAACCTTTAAAGCAGAGTTTCTTAACCTATGGGTCGTGACCCAAAAATGGGTCACCATGCCATTTAGGGTGAGTTGCCATGATTCTCTTTAATAAATTGAAAAAGAAAATGCATTATTAATTCAAAACAACATTGGGTCATGAAGCTGACTCCCAAACTTAATCTGGGTCCTAGCCAAAAAAGATTAAGAACCCCTGCTAAACCCTTTCTCTCTTTTTGGAGGCAAAATCCATTTATTTTCAAAAGAATTTTCTTTGAGGAAAAGGAAAGGGTTAATTTTATTTCTGTTCTGATGCATAGTGGCTCTTAAATTATCATGTTCTTAAAACAAGCTAGACACAAGAGGAAAGAAGGATAGGATAGACAAGGTGGGTAAAATACAACTTTTGCTGATCTTTTTGGATTACTGGACTACTGATGAGTGCAAGTGGGTGCTTTTTGCTGGCAAATCAATCACAACACCTGTTGCTTGGATCTTGGTTTATGATCTGGTCAGGGATATCATCTGATTGGATCTCTTCTTCATAGACAACGTAGGCTTTGATGAATACAGCATAGGTGACTTCAGGATTTGATGAAAAGCCAAGAGAGTAAGAGAAAAGACAGATGGAAAAAATGGGAGAGAAAATAACACAAAGGAAGGGAAAACAGTGTAGGAGCTTGTATGCCTCTGCAGTGTTGGCAGATATCTCCATTAATGGGTTTAGCATTAGATGTCATGATCCTGTGGTGACTTTCAGTACCCACAGATGAAAACAAAAGTTCCTTAAATAAGAATGAGGCCAGCTGGCCTTCCTCTCAGGAAGAAAATCCTTTAGATGAGTTGGGATAAACTGAAATGCTGGTAGATCAGGGGATGACTGAGATGCAAAGTAGGATGGGAGATGAGCGAGAGAGCAGAATTGAACTGATCATGGCTTGTTTCAAAGTCTCTTTTTAAGGAACCCAAGGAGGGGGGTTGTGCAGTCATAGTTAATTTCCCTTGTTGTTTTGTCCACCAATTAGGCATTACACCAGTCTTGGTCTATTGATTTCCAGCTCCCCATTTTCTGTTCCTAGAAAACATAATTTTAACAATCCTTGGATTATATTAACATAGAACCATAGAAACTGGAAGGGACCATGAGAGGTCATTAAGTCCAGTTCTGTGTACTCATGGCAGGACCAAGTACCCTTAACATGGCCTTTTTGGTTTAGACTAATTCAGTTGTTTGGCATTTGTAACAATATTCAACAATGGCAAAAAACTTGACTTATTTTTCATTGTTATTGTAACATTGTATCAACCTTCACATGCTTTTTATAATCTGAGTTTATAATAGGGGTATATCTTGTATGCCCAATAGCCACAATAGGTCACTCTGCCCTACTGAACCAATGCACAATGAGGACAACTAAAGCTCCCCCCAACATGGGAAATTTTTGCCCAGTTTAAAGCCAGCATAGTAAATTTTATCCAAGTTCATATTGCAGTTGGGGACATTACAAGCCAGTTGGCAAAGCGAAGGGCAGAGCTCAACAGTGATATTGTGCCAGACCCTGGCTACCAAGTTTTCTACATGTTTGAAAACAATATTTTGCAAGCTTTTGTGTTTCTTGTCTTTGCAAATCTCTCAAAATCCAATGAAACAATCTACTTGTTGGTGTAATCAAGTCTAGTGTTTTAAAAATAAAATTTAACTGGTGAATATTTACTTTTGAAAACCACTCTTGAGGCATGTACACATGGAAACTGTCAGTTGAGTCTTGTGCTATTTTCTGTTTAAACTGATTATGCTTAGTGGTGTTTGCAGCAGGTAAAAATACATATCAACGTGTGAAACCATAGGATTATCTTTTAAAATTAAAAATACATGAAAAATAAGTGCTTACATCAGCTCTTTGGATAAAAAATGCAGTTTACTGTTGTTCGTTTTGGATAATCACTCAAGTCTAATTTAATCCTCTTGTCACTAAGTTTCCTACAGTTGAGAAACTGAATATTGATATTAATAGAATACTCAGAGTTGTACAAATATCTGACCTACCGGCTATAACAAAAGCTAATATTTTATCCTTAACTTCAACTGCTATTATCCATGCAATGAAGCATATGCTGTATTGTAAAGTGGACACAGCGCCCACGACAATATGTAGTCACAATCAGGTTGAGCACCATTTCGCAGAGAAATGGTTTTTTTAAAACTAAAAGTCTACTTCTACCATGTCAGCTCTCAGTGGGATTTCTCCAGCTTAGCTCTCAACTGGACATAGCTAGTAATAGAGCCCAAGATTGCTTGGAATGTAACATGCTTTGAAATGTGTAAGATATTACTCTGCTGCAGATGATCTACAACAGGAAAAAAAAGTTTTACACCTGAATACTTTAATGAGAACAATTATCTGCTAATATAGGTGAGGCTACTGACAAACCAACTTCAGCTATTTGTCTTCAAAGGAAAATACTCAAGTTTCTCTAATGCTTCCTAAACTTCCAAGCTCAAGATGATGTTTTTCATTTCTACTTTTTGCCTTAGTTTGAAAGATATTATTTAACTTCACTAATCTATCTTTGATCTATACAGCATACTTCCTGAGCAAGTGGAAAACACAGTTGCTTGTTTGCCTTTGGCCAGTATAAAAAAGTACTGCATATTCAGTTATAATTCACTTTTTTTGGAACAAGTGTGTTTGTGTGCATATGTGAAATTCATTCCTTATTGTTTCAAATTTCTCATCCATTGCCATTATGTGGGACCCATTGTTGTAGCCACTGTATGCAAATACAACAAAAAGATGATCCCTGCTCCAAACTGCTATCAATCTATGTAGAGCTTAGATTCTGTGTCTATGTTTTTATAAGGTATCTAAGGTTTTTATAAAGTATCACTAGTATCTGAGAGCCTTCAATGCATCCCAAAAATTATCTTTTTGAGCCCTACCAGTAAGCACAAACTTAAATTTTTTTAAAATAAAATTTAAAGCATGAGGATGTGGCTGGGGTTGAGATGATTGCTGCCACAAAAATAAGTAAACAGGGTGGGTTTTGGTTAAGTCAAAGCGTTCCTAATTACAGTCAGGGTAGTGGTCATACTTATTTTATAGGGCTGTGAGCACTGTCAATGTTCTTTGCTGGCACAAAGGTTGTGTGTGTGTGGTTTTGTTTTTGTGCTGTGGGAACTGTCATCTGAAGTTTAAAAAAAATAACTCACCACATTTAAGTGGTGACATACAGGAATTTAACGGAACCAAAAGAGCACCCTTCAAAAAACAAACGATGCTCAGTAGCCATTGAGAGCAGAATACAAAATATACCGAGTATGTTTGTGCTGGAAATACACAGTACGGTGTGCAGAGAGATAAAAATTAGGAACAGGTAGCCAAAGCTAACTTTTAAAACATTCCCGTTAGAAAAAATAAATGAAAGAAAAAACTAAAAGCAGTAAAACTTTTAATGTGACTTATAAGCTCTTCTCTTTACAAAGGAGCAAAAGGACTAAGAGGGGAAAAGAGGATGAGAAGGTCACAGAATGCCATTTTTGTAGCAGCAATCATTATAAATAATAATCCTGTGTCCAAGGACACTTCTCTTGTGAAATCGGAGTACAACATTAACAGAAACTGAAGTTATGAAGCAACTTAGTTGAATCACTAGCACCAGATGAAACTCACTAAGGAGGCCTAAAGGAAATGTGAAATAGCAAGAATATGAGAGATTTCTTTTAAAACAGTACCTGAAAACACTTCTAATGTGGTGGTCATCTTTACAAAATGAAACCACCAGAGATCCTAGAAATTACATCATGGAGTCTCACTTCAGTTGCAGGAAAACGACTGAATGTATTAAAAATGCAGTAGTACAACACTTGGATAACTGTAAGATTATTTTTCTAATAATAGCCAGCATGACTTCAGTAACAGAATAAATATCCTTCTCCAAATTGTTTAACTTTGAAAAACTGCAGCCTAATAAAGACAACCCACTGGGCATAGTAATCTTAATTAAAAGATTTTTTGATTATCTTTTTGAGGGACCATTAGGATACTGGTGAATAAGGATCCAAGTTGGCTGTGTCCACACTTAGGCAGTTAAATCGATTTAACTTAAATCCATTTAACAATGTCCTCACTAGAAACTCAAATGAAACTAGAATGTCCATGGACAGGACTTGCTACTTCGATTTAAGAGGGGGGCACCACGGGAGGTGTGGCAAGGTGGCCTTCTAGAAGGGCCATGCCCCCACCCAAAATATGTAGAAAAAGCACAGCACGCTGGGAAGGAGAAGGGCAAAAGTGTTAAATCAAAATAACAGTTAAACCAAAATAACATGTCTGCACCGCATTATTTCAAAATAAGTTTCAATTTAACCATTATTTCCAAATAATACTAGGTTTTATTATATCAAAATGACTTTCCTTATTTCAAAGTGAGGGAGCTCTTTATTTTGAAATAAGGAAACATAGTGTGGACATGCAATCTTAAATCAAAATAATCAGCATTATTTCAATTTAAAGACTAAGTGTGGACAGTTCTGTCATGTCTTAAAATGTGGTGCATTACTTGTCAGAGTAGGGTAAATAGATAAGTAACCTGAAAGGTGGTATTAAGACTTCCAAGAATACTTCTATTAGCCATTTAAAGGAAAAGTACAGTGACTAGCCCAAATTTGCCAATTATAAATTTGGGAATTGGCAGTAAGTGAGGAGTATGGAAAAATGCCAAATGGATTTGGCATCAGCCATGACCAGATTAAAATAAAACTTGGAAAAAATACAAATCGGAAAAATAATCAACAAACTGATGGTTTCTGCATATGAATGATCTCCTAAAGAAAAAGACCTAGGGGTTATTGTAAATTTCTTAATATAGCTTGATAACATTAAAAATATATATCTTAAATACATAATGCATAGACAATAATACAAAAATGACTCTCAGTAAAATAAGGCTAGCCTATTGTTTGGTGAAATTTTTATGAGGTTCATGTTACAAAATGAAGCTACCATAGCTATATTCTTATGGTAAAGGGAACAAGCTACTTCTATTTCAGCTCTTTATATATAGAACATTAACCTGCAGACTAATGATTGCTTCCAAGAACAGGTTTTTTTAATTGAATCAGACAGTTCAGTATTACTATGGGGAGAGAGAGCACTTAATATAATTTCCACTTTCTTTTGTCTCTTTACAAGATTCCCTTGGAGAGCTCACTAACAAGCAGCCAGATCTCTGACCCAGTAGTTGTGAATGTCAGAAAGACTTTCAAATCTGCTCCAATCTTCAGCATAGTCAGCTATTTTTATTTTTTCTACAGGCTATGGCTATATATGGCACTTTTTACAGACTAACAAGAAATGGCAGGTTTTTGCTTAAGGACCTGCCAATCCAGATCAGATGGACTGTCACGAGGTACGACAAATGAAGGTGGAAGGTTGAAATAGGAGGGCTACAACAAACTGAAAGCATAATGACTTAATGCACGACTAGTATTTTGCATGCATGTGCACATATAAACAGGATTTTTTAAATATAAATATATAAAGCTACTGTAATCACATATTAGCTAGAAGGGACAGAGATGTGCAGAGAGAAGGATCAGTGTTGGTGGGCAAGTTGAAAAAAATAACTAGTCATGGGGGATGTGAAGGAGGTAAGGTAGGTTATGTAACACACCGAATCAGAAAGGTATTCCAGATACTGAGATAGCTTAAAGAGATTGTGTATCAGCTTATGAAAGGGGAACAGCAGGGATGAAAGAGGCAAGATACAGGCAGTATAAGGATACTAGGATAAGTCTGAATTTGATTCAAAGGGAAACCATAGAGTCAAGGCAAAAAAAAAAAAAAAATTAGTCATAGTGGCAGTCAAGAACAATTTTTGTTGCAGTTATTTAACAAAGGTATATCGGGGGCGTAACACAGAAACCAGAAAAGCAGAAAATTCTATTGTTGCTGAGACAAGACAGCCAATATTTTAGCACAAAGTATAGCAAATAGAAAGGCAGATGTTAGCATCAGCCTCAGTGAGGAAGCATGAAAAGGAAAAACAGGAATCAGCCATGAAAAAGACAGAATTACTCAAAATGATGGAAATGGGAAAGGAAAGAAGTGGAATTCCATTTTAACTCTCTTCAGCTTCTATACGTATTAAGTATGAGATAATCCAGAAAGAGGACACAGAGAAAGAAGAGGGGACAGAGCCTGGACAGATGGCTCCCTATAACACCATCAACATGGTGAATGTGGCCTATTTAGCTTTTATGAAGTCCTCGCAAGTTACATCTAATATAAAAACTTTGCAGTGGTGTTGTTAGCATTCATCCCTGTAGAATAAAGAGCTTAGCCAGAAATACTATTTTCCTTTATATTGAATTTTGGTATTTACCAGTTTAAGATGTAGGTTATATTGCTATCCAAGCTGCAGTTTGGAATGGTTACCACATTAGTCATGACTTTACACGAACCATGCAAATATTCAGAGCATCTCATATTTTATCCACATTCAAGTTTTTCTGGATTTGATATTTTATCAGTTTTTCATTGCATCACTTTCATTTCTAATATCTGATCTTTGCACAGCTAAAGACTTGTACTATGAGACATGCAGGCATAGTTAAGGAGTTAATGAGATAAAAGAATGTTTTATTAGGACTGTCATTCTGCTGTGCAACAGCACCATCCAGCTGTAAAACTGAAAGGTGAAACAAGCAGCACTTTCCAGAGATAATGTTTATAATTATTCGGCATAAAAATACATTACACTGAAAATCATCTCAAGGCTGTAGTACTACAAATTCAAAAATTTTGTAGAACTTGTTGCCAGCAGGGGGCAAACATGCTAGTCCTAATTTCTATTTTATATATACTGCTGGTACCCCTTATTTCTGTGCTCAGAAAGATAACCTATGGCTCAGCAGTCCTCAACCACTGTGTCAGGACACATCACTGTGTTGCCACACAGCAGTTAAGCATGTCACAAAGAGCCAGGGAAATGGTGAACTGGTGTGCCCTGAAGGGTCATGATATGCTGCCAAGTGTGTTGGCTCACCTCAACTTTTATTTAAAATAAGGGAATGTAAGCTCTGAGCTATAACAAAAGGACCAATATCCTTGGTCCACAGTCAGAGAGTTAATCATACACAGCAAAATTATTGAAAGCACTCATATTGTTGCATTCATGTTTTGCTCACATGCATAAGTGAGCACTCACAATCCTGTATTAAATGTGAATATGGCAGCCCCACTGAGGAAGTATGTATCAAAACTGAAACTAACCTTATGGAGAATTATTGAAAGGCCCAACAGACAATAATGTAAGATTAATATTTTCTGATTTCTTCAAGAAGTGTCTATATAAAAAGCTGTGATGTTTCTTGACAATGACTAGTGGTAGCCACTTTAACGACAACACAGCACTAGCCTATCACATTTGTAAAGGGATAAATGATTATCTGAACTAAATCTACAAGGCCCATGCACAGTCTCTATATTCAAACTTACCAAGAGATCCAGCTCTGTCATGACAGGTACAAGAAACTGTCATTTGTGATCAGAAAGTTGATAAATAATTGGGACATCTATAACACTTTTATTACCAAGACCAAACTGGCCACTTGTGTCCTAACCCTTCCCATTACCCTGTGTTTGCATTTGCTATTATGAGCTCCTCAGGGCAGGGACAGTGTCTTCTTTTGTTTGGAAAGCATTTGGCGCACTGGAGTAATAACTAGAAACAAATTTCTCAGAGGAGTCCAAAAATATCTAAGTAAACACTGTAAGCACTGGTTTGCTTTATAGTGGCGAGAAAGAGGAAAACACTACTCCTGCACAAGACTTTAAAATGTAATATAGTGTGTAGCCAAAAATCAGATTTTTTTTCCACTTCTTTTGTTTTAATTCAACAGAAGCATCTTTTATTCAGTTTTGAAGACCCATCGCAGATCATGTCTCCAGCAGTTCAGTACTTTCAAGTCTCTTTCTGTTTGGTTTAAAAAAAAAAATTAAGTCTCATGCAGCAGACACAAATGGCCATTTAAGATCCAAAGTATAAGCTGTGATTTATTTTTTGTAAAGAAAAATTGATAGTACTCAAGAGGTGAGAGAAATTTGCAAATTAAGGTTAACAAATGCCATGAAAGAAGAGGGACATCTGTGCATAAAGGATAATTTGGAAAGAAAAGTAGATAAAAGTCAATGATTTGGACAGGACTTTCAAAAATATCACAAGGAAACTTCATGTAAAAGGCAAAAGGAAATTAGCAGTGGCATTTAAAAACTAAGACAACAAGGTTTGTATTAGCTGAAGCATGGTGGTCAGAGAAGAAAGAGTTGAACTGACAAGCTATGATCATGACTTAGTGGAAGGGTTTTAAGCCATAGGAATCAAGAAGAAAGTTGTATGTGTTACAGAGCTGGGAAAAATGATGGCATAGTCTTTCTTTGAGGAGAAACTATGTTGATTGTATACTCAGAGTAAAACACACAGCAGCTGATGACAACTCGGCAATTCAAAACTTAAGACTGCACTGAGTGGGAGAAGGAAGTGCAGTGAAGAGTGGCTCAAGCCTTAACAGCAGCTGCAGCTTAGCCAAAAACATACCTGTGGAGGAGACATGACGAAAAGTTAGGAGTTACACTGGAAGATGACTTATCAACATTGACACTCAAGAAACAGATGGAGCTCAGAGTGAGCAATCAACTGTTTGAAAACTGTGGACAAACAGGAGTATCAGTACCAACCCAAGCCCCTTGACTTAGCAGGGAGAAAGCTTGCTTTGAGGATGACTAGCAAAGTGGATAGAACCCAATTCCCAAGTAAATCCAGAGGAGAGAGGAAGTTAAAGCATATATGAAACACCTACAAGCACATTTGAGGTGTAAGAGGGAAATGACCCACAGGCTGAAAAATCACAGCAATCCTCAAGAGCATTTTTTATAACTGAATTATGTATCTTCCCTCACACAAGTTGACAGCAGGAAAAAGATGGAATGAGAGAACAGAGGTGATGAAAAGGCTAGAAGGGGGCAGGAATGAGAGTCAGTAATAAGCAAGGAAAAGAAAAGGTCAGTGAGCAGGAAGGGCAGCGTAGTTGGCGATGATTGTAGATAGCATCAGGGAAAATCTTCTGGATGGGGTCACTTTACCCTAAAAACAATTGTGAGCAATGATCAAGAGAAGTTTGAGTCAACCAGAGAGGGAAGCAAAGCAGTGCAAGGATAGACTTGTTTAGAAAGAGGGTAGCAAGTAAAAGAGCAAGCTTACAGTGCAGAAAGGCTGCAAGAGGGATCCTGGATTCCTGTAAAAAATGCTCTGCAATATAGCAACAACCAACCAACCAAGGCTGTGCAGCTAGTATGGAGAGAGGCAGAAAAAGTTAAGGGAAGCAGAGCACCTGGTAATTAGTCTCCCTGCCTTTCCTCCAAGTACTAAGATGCAGGATACTCAATTTAATCACATCCTTTAGTTCTCCATTTCTAGTCAAATGCAGGAAAGGAATAAGCAACATCCAGGAACATGAAGCAATAAGGAAATACTGCACGGGGTTTTTTGTTTGTTTTTTGGCTAGGAACCCCCCCCCCCCATTGAAAATGCCTCAGGCAGCGATGACTTCTCCTCCATGTCATGCCAATTAGCTCATGACCCCTACCCAGCAACCTCACAACCCCCATTGTACAAACCCCGGAAAAACAGAGCACAAGCGTTGTGCTTAAAGACAATGAAATCATGGCTCGTACTTTATTTGTAGCCAAGGCCTTGGGGAGAGGTAGGACACGGCAGGAGGAAATGCGGCAAGCTAGTTCCTACTGGGCAGCAACATGAAATGCAGTCAAAGGAGCTTCACGTTCTTCAGTTGTGATTTTTCAGCTGTGTTTAAATGCCTTGGCTGCTGTTCCATGGAGGGGAGGAACTGGCTATACACAGTGCCATTAAAGGCCCACAATAAGATTTAAGATCTTATAGTAATTGTAGGTGAAGTATTTTCAGCTATTTGTTAGTATCTATTATTAGTTATGGGGTGGTCATGGCACAATCACATTTCATTAGATGTAAACAGTTAATAAGAAGCAAATTATTAAGAACAATAGAGGAGTTCAACATCCCTCCTACCCCTTTCCTCAGAGAAGCAGACGACTACTTTATAAATCTGCACTGACAAAGTTTTCTTTCAAACAGAAATTAGTTTCCATTGAAATACATGGTTTTTTGGTAGCAACAGCTTGGATTGCGTTTAGGCTTTTTTTAAGTTGTAGCTTCTGTGGCTGTCCTTCTGTCCGATCTCTCCAATTAGAGGTGTGGCAAGTGATTCATGTAAGTGTTGATATTTGTATATAATATGAAAATCCAGAACAGGGACCTTCTACTTTAACAGTAGTAGTGATCAAAGTAGTAACTGTACCAAATGAGTCCCACTGGTTCCTTTTCCTCTGTAATTCCCTGTGGAGGGCATTGTTCTGTTCCCCACAGCCACTATGCCTCTATCCCAAGACTTGTTTTGACGAAGCTGTCACGTATCAAGGCCAACTCCATGGTATTCAGCATTAAGTAAAAGGCTAAGAATTACCTCCATAACTGCCTCAAGACTCTCTTTGTACATGTCCACAGTGCACCTTTTAGGCACCTAGTAATTACTACTTATTTGTATGATGGTAGCACCACAGTGCCCCACTGCACTAAGTACTATACAAACAATAAAAGATCCAAAGGGAGAACCATGTTAGCCTAGTTCATGAAAACAAGGGCCACAGGACTCCTTGCTTGTTTAGAATAAAAACTATAAGCTGCTGGGAGGGCAGGGACAATGTAAAGGGATGTTTTCTTCAGTTGGCAACATTTTATGAGACACAGACAATGATAAAATTTAATGTTCAGTTGACAAATCTTGTATACCGTAACACTAAATCAGTAAGCAATACAAATTGCGTGGTCAGTATGGCATCCCTTCTACTGACTTTAGTATTTTCTCTCTCTCTTCTGCTGTAGGCATATCTGGCTTCACACCATCTCTTCTCCTTTGTAACATAATAGTATGCTGTAACCAGAAGAAAGTGAGCATGATTTAGTTATTAATGAATGAGCTTCTCGGAAATACTTTGTAGCAGAAACTAAATACTTTAAAAATCTGATTAGTTGATAACTTCAGTTAAATGCACTCGGCTTAGTTAAGTAACATCAGATAATCCACTTTACCATTTCAGTAGACAGTGAAAGCAAATACTCAGAGAAACTAGAGTATTCTCACAGCAATGTGTCAGATTAACTGCATAATTGTGCAATACATCAAAAAGGCTGTTTGTAGATAAGTATTTCTAGAAAGTCATTAGCTAATGGGTGCTGCTCGTAGAGGAAGTGATTTTTCTGCTGTTATTCCCACTACAGAATGGTTTGTCTTAAACAAGAAAAAGCTGGAGTCAGAACAAAGCATATGGACAGCAGCACACCCCACACAGGAGAAGGAAAAAGAAAATTAGACTATAATAGGAAATAAAGAATAGAAAACAATGTCAGGGAAGACACAGTGAATAGCATGGTGAAGGAACAGGGGAAAAGCCTCCAAGAACAAAAATTTTAAATGTAATAATAGATCCATAAAATTTAGATCTGGATAGACCACCAGTACTACGTTTTAAGGATTCAGAAAGAGACTAGGATATTTAATATAGTAAAAAAATTTGAGAATTTTCATAACAGATTAACAGCTTAAAATTTGCATTTATGTATTAACTTCTGAACATTAGTCACTGTTCTTAACCAGTGAAGGAATACTTAAGTTACCTCTGCTCTTTCATTACTATTTTATTTCTAAGATGAAAATACTAGAGACTTCAATATATGTCAGTATTGAGAGAATAAACTGGAATTATCTAATGCAAAAAGTTTAAATTAGATTCAAGCATTAGCTATGAAGACAAACTTAAAGGACTAGAGTTTTTATAAAGCTACAGAGGTTCATAAAGCAATATCATATCACCCAAGATAAACCAAAATATTCTGTTTGAGCATTTTACACAACACCACTTACCCAAAATTTTCTGCAGTTTTTGTACTTTAAAAAATAAGAGGCACACATATCCTTGCTGTAGTTATTGTCATCCATACATTGTCTAGAAGCATCTGTTTCCTTTAATATGGAAGACATGTCACACTTAAGAGCTGGTGGGAATAAATATATTTACACATTAAGTCTCTTTTCATTCTGAAAAAATCCCCAGAGTATTTTATAAACTAAGGTTAAGGAAGGTACCCATCCTGCTGAGTGCTACAATAGCTGGTAAGGACGTAGGAGAAACTTTGCATCCAGGATACTGGGACAAACTCCTAGAGGACCAAGGACTCTGAAAGCAAAATCTTCTAGGAATTATGGCTTCTCCGTGCCTTCGGATTCGGGGCGGGGGGGGGGGGAGGTGGAGGAGAAGTAGGTGCTGGTTATTCAGGAGCAGCCACACACAACTTCTGTCAACAAGTTCCAAAGCTATAGCTGTGTTAGTCTCGTTCAGTGAAACAAATAAGGAGTGCTGTGGCACTTTTAAAGACTAACAAATTTATCTCATGACTTTTCATGAGAGAAAATTCCCCTTCCTCAAGCATCTGATGTAGTGGGATTTTCTCCCACGAAAGCTCGTAAGATAAATCTGTCAGTCTTTGAAAGTGTCACATGACCTCTTGTTTGTTTTACAAGTTCTGTCTCATTCTTTCACACAAGGTACCCAAACAGTAAACTGAAAAATACTTAACTACCTTCAAGAGAAAGAGCCAAATCCAAGCTACAAGGATTTAAGCCTATAATTTCAAGGACAATCAGAATTACAAATGTAATAACTACAAGCTTACCCCCATCCAAACAGCTGTTAGAACATTTGGACCTTTTAAACTGAGAATATTAAGTTCAGAAACTCTCTCACACATACACACTCCTTCAGAATGAGAATGAAGCAGTACAAGATACTTGTATGTAAAAGGAATTTACTTGATTAGTTCACATCCTTGCAGTAATTAATTCATCTCCAGGTCGAATCATAATTGATCAATCTTACCGCTACACATGGATTTGTATCAGGGTCTCTAAGTCGCCGCATTTTTCTGGACATCCTAAAAAGTGTTACTGAAGCTAGAAGCAGGAAAAACAAAGAAAGATTTTTATATTTGACCCATGAGGCCTATCACTGTTAAGAGTATCAGTCTGAATTCCCATTTTAAATGATTTAACAAAAAAACTTAACAGAATATACTTGCAAAATCTTGCAGAGTGGCCCCCCCCCCCAACTTAACTGAGAAAACACAGGAATACAGAAACTTGTTTTGTTTTCTGCATACAGGAGACCTGAGTCGCTAAGATGCTTCACGCTGTTTGGATGGTACAGAGCAACTCAGAGAAACTTAGGTAGCCACTAGGATTCCCTTTTCTAGGAGCTATTCCATGGGGATTCTCCTGTGTCACGACTATCAGCGTAGGGATCTGACAGAGGTACGAGGTATGTCTCACATATTCCTACAGCCCAACAATCCCCAGATACTACAAAATCCCCTAAGGTTTTAACAGCCATTGTATATTAAAGAAGCTCTGAGACTGCTCTAATTTAAACTGGTGACAACCTTATCACCCAGATAGTGGAGCAATGTGTAACCACAAACCCCTTGTGACTTGTGCCAAGTGCTCACTGGCCTGTCCCCAAGAATCAGGGCCACAGTTCAAACTAGGCTTTGTATACAGAAAAATCTAAACCTGCTACCATATTACCAAATAGTGACATGTTTGACATAGAAAAAAATGGTTCCTTTGGTAAATGGCCACTTACGTCCTACTTAATGCTCAATTAAGAGTCAGATTTTTTTTAAACAAAGCTCATCTACTTAATATTGAAGATAGTTTAACTGCTAGAACTAGTGTAAAAATAAAAAAACTGGTTTCAGTCTGATACTGAGCTCCCTACTTGATCTCAAATGTTAATTTTCTGCAAAAAGCTGCTATTATAGACAAGCTTAGACACGCAGATTTCATTTAAGGGTATTTACAGTAAAAACAGCATCTTATACTAACTCTGCTTACAGCAGTGCAATCTATGTTGTGCTTTCTTTAAGGTTCTTACCACTGCAGAACCAATACAACTTTAGGAGGTAGTGGGATTTTATTAGTTTTCATCAACTAAAATGTTAAGTTTCCATTGCAGGCCAAATTCTGCATTTGGGCAGCCTCACTGAAAACCAAGTTTTCCAGGTGCTACTGAGGACAGAACCTGATTTATAGTTTGAAGGGTTTTGTTTTTGTTTTTACACAACAGGTAACTGTGTACAGTGGAGAAACAGCAGCTTAAGTTCAGGTCTAAGTCTGGAACAGTTAAAAAAAAAAAAATTTCAAGTCAACAGAACAAATGTGGAATTCAGATGCCTTTTTAATAGCCACTGGTCCACAGGACCACACTTTAGTATGGTGATTTTTTTGAGGAACATTTGAACTCAGATTTTAGTTCTGAGGAAAGACTGCTTAGTTAAAAAAGTTAATACACGTACCGATTTTTTTTTTTTTTTGGACAACTGTTTTCACAGTGAACTTAAACTTTAACCGTATTGCACCTTTGAATTCTGGAGCTAAATATTCAGTTTCTTTGCTTGAGCAAGAATATTTTTGATCATACAGTGTTTGAAAAGAAATAGAGGCAAGTATGTTGAGAAAAATGGCAGTTTCTTCACAATTGGGAATTACAGAAAAAGACCAAAAGAACCTACAACAACATCTCATCAACATCAGTGCTACTGACAGGAGATTTCAGAGGTTTGCCCCAGCATCGATAACTTGTGTGTTGCACTTATTTTAGTAAAAAAGTGAACAGTAAACACCTGCTGCATGTCTTTAAGACCATCTTCATGAAAGTATCTTTCAGTGAAGTGGTCAAAGAGCACGCTTACTGGAGACTGAGTTTGTCTAGCGTTTACACTATTAACCCAAGTCAGTACACAAATGACAGGTAGCTCATTTAAAGCTATTTCTAGTGCTTGCCTGTCTAGTCAAAGTGATACCACACTGTAGGTATTTGTCGAATTCATGTTTAGTAAGTAGGTTTTGTTCCCAGGTTAGGTCTCCACTGCAAGCCTATGTTAGCAAAACTTGTATCTCACAGGGCCAGGAACTGTTCCATCCTCACTGACCCGAGCGTTCCTGTGCACAACATCAAGGCCGGGGGGGAGGCCTCTCCCACAAACATAGCTTTATGCCAGCGGTTTTCAAACCACGGGTGGCAACCCAGTACTGAGTCGCCGATCATCAGGGGCTGGGTCGTGGGGCCCTCCGCCACCGCCCCAGAAGCCTGGAACGCATTGCTCAAAGGTGTAATTGTTGGGGTGCTGGCAGAAATGATTTTTTTTTTTTTAACTGGGGCCCAAGGGAAAAAGTTTGAAAGCACACGAGCTCTTGGTCAGCATAAGGGATTGATCCCACAAGATTTCACCCATGCCCCTGACGGGGGGCAGAGCCACAGCTGAAACAGGGGGCTGGGAGTGGCGACGGGGCCACAGCAGAGGAGCTGCGTTCGCAGTCCGGGAGGCCACGGAAAGAGCGGGGCTGGGAGCCATGCCTCCCCTCACCCCGACGGGGGCAGATCCGGGCCCAGCTGCGCCCCTCCAGGAAAGCTCGCCCCCAGTTTGGTGACCCCGGGCACAGATCCTTCCCCAAACAGCCTGCAGCTGCATGGGGCCAGCTACACCGCTGCACCCCTACAAACAGCCGCAGGGATCGGGCTGGAAAGCCCAAAAGCTGAACCAGGCCAGCCGTCCAAGAAACACACGACCAAAATACCTCGCGGAGGGATCCCGAGACATAATCCGGCTGATTTTTCCGCAGGTGCTTCCCCGACGTGACACCCCAGCCCCTGCGGAGCCGAGCCGCCCCAGGCCCCTGACCTCTTTCTCCACACAGCCTTCGCCCCGTCTCAGCGCGGGGCCCCCAAACTCCGCCCGCGGCCCGGCCGCCCTCAGGGCGGGAGGCCCCGGCCTGTCCGCGAGCCGCCGCCGCCGCCGCCGCCGCACCGGGCAGGCCGGGGCCCTCGCGCGGGGGAGAGGAGAGGAGAGGAGAGGAGAGGGCGGCCGCCGGCGCGGCGAGGGGAGAGGAGCTGGGGGTCGGCGGGGCCCGGTGGCCGCGCGCGCGGCGGGCCGGTCAGGCGCTTACCTCGCGCGCGAGCCGCGTCTCGAATTCGAAAGACGTCAGCGCTCGGGCGGCAGCGGTTATGTAGCGGCGCAGCCTAGCCCGCTCCCGGCCCCGCGGCTCCCCCCGGACTGACACCGCCGCCGCCCACTCCCGGCTCCCC
>ML682005.1:311336-444322 GCA_007922195.1 Podocnemis expansa
GCTGGCGCCAACCGGGCGCGCGGCGCGGGCCGCGGGCGCCGCCGGCGGGGCGCGGCCGGCGCGCTGAGTGACGGGGGGAGGCGGCCAACCCGCGGCGCGTGTGGGCGGCGGGCGGTGTGGGCGAGGCGTGTGCGGCAGGCTGGGCTGCACCGCAGCGCATACACTACAATGGCTGCTGGAAAGAGGGGAAAGCAAACAATTTCCAGGCCCGCCGCGTCCAGCCCGAAATATGGGGAAAAAATTACAGAAAAATCGGAGAACACCGTAAAGGGTGGAAACGGGGCGCAGAGGGGATGCTGAGGCTCCCGCGGTGAGTCTGCCGCGGGTTTGGGGGGCCGGCGCCGGGGTTTAGCGGGCAAATATCAGGGTTATTTAAATGCTGCAGGGGGGGGGGAGGAGGGGGAGCGGGAGCGGGCAGAGGAGCCGCGGCGGCGAAAAGTTTCTCTCCCTCCGCCCCGGCTCCGGGCTGCCTCCCGCTCGCCCTCCGGCCGGCCCGGGGGGCGAAGCGGGCAGCTCGGGACCCGGATCGGCGCCGCGGGGAGCCCGCCAGGCTGCCCCCCCGGCGCGGGCAGAGAGGGGAGAGGCGTGTGCCCGGGGAGGGAGAGGGGCTCCCGCACCCCTCGCGTGGCGGCGGCGGCGGCGGCGGCGGCGCTGGGGAAAGTTTTGCCCGAAGTTTTTTTCCTCCCCCCTCCCCGCCATCCTCCAGCACCCCCCGCCTCCTGCAGGGTCTGCGCTGTGCACACTGTGACAGCAGCGAGAGGGAGCGGAAGACATTAGAGCCCGTGCTGCCCAAAAATGAGGGGAAAAATTCCTCTAAATTCAGCCGAAGCAGCAAAGCGGGCGCCTTTTGCGCGAAAAACTTCCCGGGTGGACCCCGCTCCCCGGTGTGTGTCTGGGGCGGCCGGCGGCTCGCTCCGGGGGCGATCCGGGCTCGCTTCGGGGCGCGCAGAGCCCCTCGCCCTCCTCTCTCTCTTTTTTGGGGGGGAGGGGGGGAAGGAGCAAAGTTTGCCTTTCTTAATAAAGAAACGAATTTGTCTGCTTTCCCCCTCCGGGTCGCCCAGGAGCCTCTGGCTTCCCCCCACTCGAGTGTGTTTAGAGGAAAAGTGTGAATCCAAGTAAGTGCTCAGCCCTGCTTTGGGGAGAGGGGTTTGTTAACTGAAAGCAGGAGAGATCCGGAGAGAGAGAGAGAGCCAGGGACAGCTTGTTGTCAGTATCATAAACAACCAAAATGGAGGGAGAACTGAGGCATATAAGAAAATAAAAAATCGGAAAAAAAATCCCCAAAAATACTGAAAAATCGGGGCGGCTCCCCCTTTTCTTCCTGAGGGGAAGAGACTGGACCCCGTGTCCTCGCGTGCCCCTTTTAAGCTCTCAGGGAGCAAGGAGTTAATATTTTTTTTTTTTTTTTTTTTTTTTTTTTTTTTTTTTGCCTTGTGGATGAATTCTGTGGAAAGGCAAAAACCTCTCATAACTCGCCACCGACAATGAGAAAACATGAAAATCCCATTCAGGGCGGTGAGGTAGGGGGAGATGATGGTGCAGAAACTACAGAAGTTTGGGTGAATGTGGAGTGGTTGGAGATAAGATAAATGTGATATTTTGCTCCTTGATAACTTCCTTTTCAGTGCTCTTTGTGTGCAGTGGCTTTCTCTCTTTCTTTTTCTTATTTTTTGGGCCAGAATGTGATGCCTTTGTAGTGGCACTTTCCTGATCTAATGAGGATGTGTGAAGCAAGGAGTAAACCTTTCCGGTTTATAAAGTACATTTTCCTTGCATTTGAAATTCAAATTTTACTTGTGGCTCCCTCTTCTATTTAAACTGGATTCTTCAGTGTAGGGTTGGATTGGAGCATTACCTCAGAGAGAGAGAAGTAAGGGCACTCTTCTGGCGTAGAGGGCGCGCAGTAAGGGCACCTCTTCTGGAGATGGCTTGTGATTCCACTGGCATCCTTCGTTCACCTGTTTGTGTCCCATAAAGAATGTCTTCCGCAGCCTTCTCCTTTTATTTATATAAAATGATGCCTCATCTTGCATCACATTGAAGTTAATGAGAAAGTGCTGCTGATGTTGGTTCCACGTGGGATCAGGGACAGAGCAGGGCATTTTAAAGAGACAGCTTCTCTTTTCTTATAGTTATCACCTATGCAGAACCTCAGCCTAAAGCAAAGGGGTGGTTCTGGGTTGGTTGGTTTGTGGGTTTTTTGTTTTTTTTTAAGATAAAGTTATTATGTTGACCTTTGTATGATAAATTAATGCGGCATAATAGGGATAAACTTCCAGATTTGTTTGGATCAAAGCATTTCTTTTGTGTACAGCAAGTCTTCAAAGAGTTTTTTCTTAATGTGTAAATTAAAATATTGGGTTTTGGAAACATTTTGGATTCAGTGTTGCAGAAATGAAAAAAGTCTAATGCTTTCAGTATGAAATGTAGTACTCTTCTGCTGGTTCTGAATTCTTTGAAAGGAGATCTACAGGCTATTATATATGTATGTAGCAAAACTTCACAGCCATCTTGTAAAAAGTTAAGTGCATTATTTTCACTTGGAGTAATTTTTAGCTTTATGGGGGACATCTAACTGTCTGTTGAAAAGCAGTGCAAAGCTGCCTCTGTATTTTAAACCTGAGAATAGTTCCAAAAGGTTCTGAAAGGAGTGCAACAACTGTTGGCTTTTAATGGGCCAGTCGAAAGGCATTTTACACGTGCACCTTAGCAGTGTAATTATGACATCTTATGAAAAGTTACTTTTAGTTTTTTTAAAGAATCTTAAGAATACTCAATCACCATCTATGTACATATACATACTTTTAACATCATTATGGTAGCTGGTACAGGTTCCTGCTGTGTTCTTAACTTGTAAGTATCTAACTACCACAATGTGAATTGTTCTACTTGTCTCTGTGTTATCATCTATGTATTTTAGTTCTCCGTAAAACATCTCACTTTTTAAATTCTTAGCATAACTTCTTAATATTTTCATTTAGATATCTTTAGCAGAAATGACTAGAATTTTTTTCATTACAGTTGTTTTGTTCTTGTAGCCTTTCCATTTAATTCTAAATTAAAACTTAAATATCAGGAATCCACTTCCGGAGACAGGAGGAGGGCTGGACTTTTAGGGAAGCCTTTTCAGCAAATGGCTTCTTTTGACCTATAGGTTTTAAATATGAATTGTAATAGCCCGTTGTATTCAAGAGCCTGTGCTTACAAGTAATCTGTACCTTTATAGTAAATGTGACTAAAAAACTATTGTAAAGTAGTTTGACTAGGTTAGTCTTGTGGTTACAGATTTTGGAAGAAATCACAAAGTTTTCCGGTGACTCACAGTTTTGAAAATTAAGTCACATCAACTATTCTTAGGCAAGAAAAAAGCTCATTAAGGCAGAAGGAGAAATCTGTTAACATGAAAGAATGAAATTTTACTTTTTTACAAAAATGTCTTTGCATGTTTTAAAGATCTTTCCTAGATTTACTGAATAATTCGAATATAGAAGGGCCTCTCTGGTTTTATGGGGAAAAAAAAACAACCCTGTTCTTTTGTGTTGATTAAAATTATACCAGCTTAAAAAAAAAAAAAAACCAAACAGATTTGACAAAATAGGTGAAGTGTCATGTGTCTTAGGCTAGTGCAATATTTTAGTTCTTCAGTTGTATAGAAGTAACTTTTAATAAACTGGTTAATGATACCAAAAATAAGATTTTTTTAAAAAAAAATCTTAAAACTAATACTGCATTTATGATAATCAGTGGAAAATATTTAATGCAAGACATTTTTATTAATTTGCAAACATTTAAATATCATTTATCCAGTTTCAAAGGGTTAGCTATGTAGTTTCTGTAATCCTGAAGGTAGATGTGGACATTGTTCATAACATAAAGTGTGGTGTACCAATTGCTGAGTATCTTTGACTCACAATTGCTTATTGTGAAGTAAATCCAGTACACCCAAGTGTAGTACAAAATTTAGTAGGGGAAGATAGTCAGACACTCTCATATTTGAGTTTTATCTATCTTTGGTTATTCTACTTGGTTATATGGTAGATTTTATTTGATAGTATTCTTTATAGGCTGAGTTATTCTCCTTTATTGGAATGAATTATTCTTAGCGTGATAAGATGGTGTTTGGTAGAAATAAAAGTAACATGTCATGGAAGTGAAGCTTTTAGAATTTAGATATTCCTTTTTCTAAATCTGTACCTCTGATTTGACACTTAACAAATCATTTGGAAATCTGTCCTTTAGCTAAGGAAATAAATGCTCATGGGCTGTTCAGTGGTAAAATTTTCCTAATTTCTGTAGGTAAACTACGATGTTCTAAATGTACTAAAAGCTTTTGTAGGTATTTATCTCTCCTATTGAATAACTACACTGATGAAAAATTGTTGAATATAAATCTCAAATATTTAAACTTTTCTTATAGACTTAATCCAAGTATGATTCTTGGCAGGTACACTTTGTTTCATAAATTAGTCTGAAAAACTAGTTTCTCCAAGCATAGATCTTTGAGATTTAAATGACAATTTATTCAGTTTTTTAAATGTATTTAATAAAAATGCGTTGCATAGAAATTGCAGCTACTTTTACTGGTCATCCATCTCCAGAGCTATTTAGTCAAAATGGTGCCCTTAAGTCTCCTCTTCTCAGTGCAGTGCAGATGTTTTATAAAATGAATGGGTTAAAGTGGGTGACTACTTATGTTCTGAATTAACCAGTGTTGTAACTGTTTAAAATAATTTTACAAAAACACTTGTTTTATATAGGAATCTAAAACCCAGATTTTTTTTTTTTTTAGGTCGTATCTATAGCATGTTAGATCTTAAAAACTAGTTTTGATGATTAAAGAAATATTGTTGGGAAAGGGTCCTAAACAAGTTAATTTGTTTACCAAAGGATAATATTTTGGAAAATGTAAAATGTGTAACAGAGCTTAAACTGTCCTCTGATGCATTGTAATGTTAAAAGCAACTAGCAACCATCTCTGTAGAGGTGACAATACTAAGTGAGACTATCTTCTTGAAATAAAATAGTGAATGTTTAACTTTCTTGACTTTTGATAGAAATATGCAATATCTGCACAGTGAGCTGCTAACCATCTTTAACCAATTATCAAATGTTTAAGTAGCTTTAGAGAATGATTTCAAAATAATTCAGATATGAGAACAAAGTAACATTTTGTATTGATCAGTTGAAAAATAACTGTTTTGGAGTTCTGGTGTATGGCAGACAATTGCTACATTTCACTAGTAAAATAGGTTGCTGATAGAATGTATGTTTGTTCTGTTAATCAAAAAATCACATCTAGGACTTAGTCAAATGTTTATTGATTTATAAATCATGCAAGCTTGGGTCTTGAATTTCAAACATACTGCTTGTCACTCAGAGTTTTTCATGCAGCTTCCTATATGTTAAATTATTTTAATGTAACTGGGAAAATAATTATCTAATATGTACAGTTGAATAAATTGGAATTAGTAATGGATTTTAAATGACTAGTTGTCCACAGAACATCAGACAAAACTACAGCAAATGTGGAAGGAATGCCAATTGTTTCATATTAAAATAATTAGAAATCTTCAATTATGAGACCCTGATAATGAACAGACTTGATCATCATAATGTTATGTTAAGTTCTGCTTCCCAGTGTTTTGTTGTGCTAGTTGACTTCTTTTCTTCCCTTCACCTTCAAAATGTTTCACCTGTCATTCTCATCTGTAGGGCATCTTAGCAGAAACTCCAAATGCAATTTCATATTTTAAAAAAAGTTGAGAAGATCTATTGTAAAGTTAAAAAAACAAACCCTAAATTGTGATGTGATACTATTTACAGAGATGGGTAGTCTCACAGAATATATTAAAATAATTAATATTTAAATAGTCCTTGGATAACTTGTAAATAGTTAATACAGGATCATGGCATTAAAACTGCCCACAATGAGCTAGGGGACTCTTAGATGACTAGATGAGAAGCGCGTGTGCATGCTTGAACATTGAGAAGTAAGAGAGCTTTATGCAATTATACTCCTGGTAACAGGATAAATTAATTTATTTTCTAGGCTTCTCCAATATTCTATTGCCTTTAAAATACACTTATTTTTAGAATCTGAATGAATTTTGTCAGGCACCTTTTAAAAAAAAGCAGGTTGAAAACATTCTGTTCTGAGATACACCTATCAAACCCTAGTTATTTTTCAGTAGAGTTGCATGGATATAAATGAGGGTAGAGTATGGGCCAATGTTCCTGATTTTTCTTTGTAAAAAAGAGATGAAGGGAGCAGTCACTGTAATAAACAGAAGACCTAAAGTAGGTAAAAGAAATGAAAGTACCCAACAGTAGAGAATAATGCATAGAATACCAATTCAAAACTATGAAATAAAATAATTGAATTGTAAGAAGATAAATGGGAACCAGAAGAGTAAAATTTAATATGACCATAGAAAGAATGAAAAACCACCTGTATACAGGAACTTAGAAAATGTAAAATGTGTGTGTTACAGTAAATTGATTTCTTATAATCTTCTTTTGCGCTTAACATGCGAAATGCCTCTGAGGAGAATATCCTCAGAAATCAGATTAACAAGTATTTAATGGGAGTTTTGTCAAGTTCTTCTGTGTAATGTTAGGGTAACCAGAAGTAACTTCATGTTTCTATAATGAAGCTTATTTAAGGCCATCTAGTTTTGTAGTTTGCATGGTGATGGTGATTTAGAAATTTCATTAGATGTTTTTTCAAATCTTTTCTATCGCATATTGTACAATCATTGCAATTTTGCTGGGAAGTTCTAATCTGCATGTAGTGCTAAACAGTCTTATGGCTTTTGATGATGGGTTAAATTTAATATTTTTAGACTGTCAAAAACTTGTGATTTCTCATTAATAAATTTGCATAAAAGAATGTTGCTTATTTACATTGACTGGGGAACCCGCTTTTAGTTACTGAATCATGTAAATTATTAAGTAAGCAAACAGAAAGCAAGGATAATGCATCACAAAGATCATCTTGTTTGTTGATTTGACAAGTGTATACCGTGTTGTATCAAATTTACTAGTAAATATTCTATAGCATATTTTGAGAAGGCGCTGAGATCAGAACTAATGAGACATCACTATGATGCCACGTTATTAAGCCTTTGAGACATGCCAAGACCACTTCTTGTGCGCAAATTAATGAGATTTTGCTATGCTATTCTTAATAAGACAGTGTATTGATCATGACTGTTACCGATGTCTTTAAAAATGAGATTTTTCTGATCTGTTGTGGAGGATGTAGTCTGTGAGTTATGTGTAATAAAGGAAACTATTCTGGACTTTGAAGGCAGACCATTTTGGAAAAAAAACCTTAAAAAAGAAAAAAAATGTATATTCCTAAAGTAGAAGTATTCTGGAAAATAAACTGTAAACATCAAGGCTGCATATTTAGTAATAAAACATGCAAAAGTCTGTAAATTTTTATTATTTTCTTAGAACTCATACACAAATTTCTAAAGTGGTATTAACTACATATTAAGTAAAATTGCTTAATCTCTAATTATCCCACTACCATAGTATTCCTTACTTGTAGTTATGGATTTAAATTTTGTACTTAGTATCTGAAACTGAAAAATTAACCATTACAGCTAATGATTATTTTTGTATGTTTAGTCAGATAAGATGCTACAAAAGGATAAATATACACTGCTTACTGAATATTATCCATTATTATTGTCCATTCCTTCTGAAAAGGTATTTTAAACAAAATGAATGTTAAGCCAAATGAGACCAGAATAAATGAAGAACCACTTAAAGTTTAGCCACTCTGTCCAAAAGCCAAATACAGATATTTTCAAAGCTATTTTGTTCATTGGAAGATATTGTAGTTAATGCAGATTTAATTGATCTCATCCAGGAGACTTTAAACTGTGAAGCTTGAAAGCATAAAGAACAGATCAAACATGGCTGATCACAATAGATGCTAGTTTAAATTTGAATCTGGTGAGTTTTCCTTAGTAACTTGATGTAATTTTCACTATTGTCTTAATACTCTATGTATAGACTTAAATATTCTAATTAAATCCAACAGCAATGTGTTATGGACTACATTTCAGTTTCAGAAAGAGTAATTTAAATATCGTGCACATATGAGAGCATGGTATTACTACCTACCATTTTAAATGATTTTTAAATAAGCATGCCAATACAATGAAATTGAAAGGAAGGTGATTTTGAACTTATTAAACTGCAAGATTTGTTACTTCAGAAGTTTTTAATAAGCATATTATTCTAATTTTTCAGATTGTCCATGTACGTAAAGTTCATGGATGTAGAAACTGCCATAAAGCCTTCATATAAAATAATTGTCTACTATTACATTTTTATTCAGTTGTAATTTTCTTTATAATAATTTTTGGAGATGTGTTCCTCTGTGTAGTATTTCCGTCTATGTTTCTCTTTGGTCCTGCAAGCAAAGTCAAGAAGTGGTCTTGATTTCATTTTCTTAATTACTTTCTTCCTACGCAGTGTTGATACTGAGCATGACATCACTCTTGCTGATAGTATTACAAATATAAAAATTGGATTGTCAGATAAAGTGGAAAACTAACTGCCATTGGTATTTGGGTGATGGGAGCAGCCCCAGTCTGGATGAATGTTGATTCTAGCCTCTGGGAAAGAGATGTGAGTTCTTGCAGACTTGAAGTATTCTTTGCAATCAAATATATATGATGTATTATCATTTCCCATAGGAAATACTAGAGCATACTCATTGCCACCAGCTGCTGTAGAAAGCAAACAGAGAAATAGATTGTGGTTTTTTTAAAAAAAATCCACTGTGAAATACATTAATTTGGTATGTATCATATGTAGAGGTCAGTTGTTTCCTACCTTTTGAAAACAGAGACACTCTAGAATATTTTTTTGAGCTAACAAGTAAGCAAAATATATGTTGACTAACACATAGATACAGATGGTACTAAAAAGTCAATGTGTTCATGTAAATCTAAGTTGATATTCTTTGTTAAATTTGTATGGTGAAAGGGAAGTGAATTTTGAGTAATCTTTAACTGCAGAGTTTACTAGCTCAGTTGTTTGCAGAAGTAGGGGTTGTTTAGCATATGTAGGGGTCTCTTCTATTAAGATATTTTCTTGGAAGTTTTTTAAAGATCTTGAACAAAAAAGAGGTTGGATAGTTTCAGGACACTTGGTGGGAGGAGCACTCTAGTGATTTAATCTAGTAGGGTTAGACACTTGAGAAAAATGAGGCCCAGTGACTTTTACTACTTCAGTAACACTCAGATAGAGCCATGAAGCTCTCAATATATTTAGTTACCTTGGGTCAAAGTCCACAAACCCTCTTGATGTCACTAAGAGTTTTTGCTTTAGTGAAGACTTTGTTCCTTATGGAAGTGAGTGAAACAAATGGATGCCTCTTCCTTGACAGAGATGATATAGAATTGGGCTTCTCCCCAGTATTTGTGTACAAGGCTTTCTACAGGATTTAACTCATTTTGTTAGGTAACCCATTTTAGTGACAAATCTCTTTGTTCTCTGAATTAATAGAAGTATTGCTAGTATTCAGAGTTTCATATTAGGACCATTTTAAAGCTGTTCTTGAATATAATGAAAAACTCTTTTCTATTAAAGTGTCCTTTTAATGAAAGTGTCCATAACTTCTTTAAAATTGTTTTAAATAAATAAAACAGCTCTCTCTCTGAGTAGGTGTGGCATACTCTAAAACTAGCTTCTTAAGCAGTGCTTAAAGTAATTATATTCGGTTCTCATTATATTTGTGGAAAATGTGCGTTGTAGAAAATATAAATGCTTAGCTGACTTGTGAATACTTCACTCCCAACACATGCTAAATAAGTGGCCACCAGCTTCTGCTCACCTCCCCCTCCAAAAAAAGGGCTTCAAAGGCTTGCTTTTTTTTTTTTTTTTCCTCCTTTGGTATGGAGTGACTCCTCATTGCATATACATCTCCAGCCTTTCTGAAGCAGAGGCCTTTGCAAGAAATCAAAGCAACCAACATCTGAAGATTGTAAGATGTTTGCATTTCTCAGAGGTATTAATATGCAGTACATATTTCTAAATGCATGCTGTAACTTCATATCAGCTCAGCTATTTTAGATGAGAAAACGGAGAACAAAATATATGCACAGGCCTGCTAGATCTGTGATGCCATGCAGTGCACCTAGTGCCCAATTCTTTAACCTGCTGGTCCTGTCCTTTTGCTCTGTTGAGATTGCTCTTCATTTGATAGACTTGTTAGTAGTTTAAGCAGTTTGTTTCTTGTGACTGCTTACCCATTACTTTTATGAGTAGTAGTGAGATAAAATAAATGCTCTGATCTACAGATTTTTTTAGACAGAAAATATGCACTTTCTCTTTGTATCCCAAAGCAGTAAAGCAAGCAGCTGTTCTTCATTGCAAGCCAGAAAGTATCCAATCACAATTAAATCCAACCAGTATTCCCCTTCTTCACAAGCCTCTCCCCTTCCATTCCCAAACTTCAGGTAAATCAATAATCATTACAGCATGCCCTGCAGATCAATGGTTTCAGGCTGTTTCAGTCCAAGGACTAGTTTCAGAATAGTAAGTATGTGCCAGATACCACTGCCAGTTCTCCTTCTCTTTTACTATGGGAACTCCAGTTTGAGTGTCTTGTCTTCTGATAGTTAGCATGAGAAGAGTAGTAGTGTCTCAAGTAGGAAAGAACCAACCCATTTTGGGATTTATGAGTCAATAACAGTACTTAAGACTCCACCCTGAACCTACTCATCAGCCAGGACAAATCAAGGAATATTGATGTTAGGTGCTTCCAACAAGATAATTTATTTATTAACTAAATTGCTGCATTAGCAAACATTCTCCTTCTACAGTGATGGGCAAGGGACTCCTCTTCTTCCCTTCCACTTCTCTCTTAGGATTGGTGACTTGTTTATCAGCTTTTTCTGGAACTTATGATTGTATGCCTGGCTATCATGCAAATTGGTGTCTCTAAGATCTGCTGATACCCAGTGCATGTAGGAGTCTTTGGCCTCCCCTGTGGCTGTTTTCTATCTACAGTCATTTCAGAGGCCATCAGATCTCAGCTGGACATGTCCATACCAATGTAGCATAGCGTCCCTCAACTTTTCTTTAGTTGGGCTGACCTCACAATCTCACTGAGTTTTCTGTTGGGTGTGTCCTGCCATTTGATTACCTCAACATCTTCATGTCTGTGGTGGAAAGCATACTGATTTATTTTCTTGAGGCTGACCGTTCCTCTGTTTTGTACGTTATGATGGGTCAAATTACCAGCATCTTTTTCTCACAGAGAAACGAGGTCAGTGCCAGCCATTTGGACAAAGCAGCTTTGGTACAGTACTGGACAGCACTCAGGAGGGCGCCAGTGGTGGATGGGGAGCTGCTATTAGGAATTTGGTTGTCTGTGAATAAGAAACAGTATATGAGTTTTCAGTAGGAAAAGCATCGCAATTAGATCAAAACAGCATAACTCCAGTAGCAAATGCATCTCTGAGATTATTTTATTTAAAAAGTGCTTGGCAAACTCCAAACCAGATACGGCTACAGTGGTCCTGATTAGCCATTTGTTAGTGCAGTATACTTGAGAAGTTTGATATTGGTGTTGACATCTTTTTAGATTTGTTTCAAATTTTAGAATTAAAAGTAAATATTGAATGACATTATTAAAGCAGTAAACATCTAACACATACAAATACACTATATACTCTAAGTCAAGTATCTTTCCTAAGCACATTTTAATATATGTATTGTGTAGTTTAGAATGGATTGCACAATACTGTGGATTGGACATAAAATAAAAACTTCTGTTTTGTCAAAATTACTGTACTCAGTGCATTTGCCTTTGTTGGAATGTTGTTCTGTGATTGCATCATTTTTAGTTTATACAGCATTGTGCTAATGTCTTATTTCCCCAAATCAATTTAATTACATTGAGCTCCCTCTCTGATTATTGTGTGTAGCAAGACTAATTCAGCAGTCAAAAGTTTTGTTGAAAAACAGGATTAATATTTTATACTTTTGCTAAGACCACTTAAAAATAGTTATGTCAAAATTTATGCTTTTAAGTCTGATGTGCTAATCCAGTAAACCATACATCATTCTGTGTGTAATGTTTTTATACTAAGGCAGTTGTCTCTTACAATGGTTTATCTGAGTGGTTTCAAATTATTACAGAAATACACCTATAACATTTGAAATATTGAACATAAAATTGTGTTATAAGGGATCAGTAGGCTGTGGTGAGTGGGTAGTGCCACTTTAACATTAGTTCTGGGAATTGTATGAAATGTATGTTTCAGAGTAGTTTGGCCTCCTTTAAGACATTCTGGATATTGCAAACAGAATTGTTTATAAAACCAATATTTTAAAAAAGCTAAATTTATGAATAGCAACTTGTTGCTGGTAAAACATTCAGATTCTACCCATTGCTTGTACACTCTCTCAGGTGAGCAGTGAAGTGTTTGTTGTATTTTAGGTGACTTATATATTCATTAACCAAGTATATTGTATATTAATTTTTACAGGAATATTACAGTTTGGTGTATATCTGAAGTAGTAGTTTTAACTACTGATCCTTCTCTGATTTCCTTTTCCATTTTTTGTTTCTTATAATCACTTTTTTATAAGAATCTGTCTTCTGTTGCTGTGTTTAAAGACAAACAAAAATAACCCCCAAAATCCTCACAAGCATCATGGAAAAAATGAAACTGACTGCAAAAAATTCTGAGGAATGCCTGAAGTACAGAAAAAAGATACCTTCTTCATTGTTTAACTTCAGTAATTTTGTGTTGGTTGTGACAATAGTTGATATGAATCTGAGGCTAGTGTGCCTTTTAAAAATTTTTTTAAGGTTACTATCTCTTTAAACATCAAAGACTACAGCCTGCAAAACAAACTGTTTAATACAAGGGTATTTGCATGTCCCTAAATTGCTTTAGATGACGAAGTGTACTGAAGGAGCTTAGCAAGAACAGCTTACATTCTAAATTAACATCTAACAGCAAAGGTTTAAATATCTAAGAAATGTTCCATTTTTGTTCTTACCACTTGACGATAGCATAGTAGGCTATCTATAGAATTTAGTAGAATTAAATGACAAATTAAAGTACATAACTCGCCAATCTTCCTGCTTTCTAAGTAGTGCAATGGTTCTTAACCACTGTTTTTGAACACACTAACTGTGTCATCACACAGTGGTAAGGTGTGTCACAGAGAGCTGAGGAAATGGCTGGATCTGGCTGGGGGGAGGGAGGATGTTGTGTCCTGCTGGGTCATGATATGCCACTCGGTGTTTCATGACCTGCAAAAGGTTGGGAACCACTGGACTAGTGAACTGTCATGTTATTGATAGTGCATATTGACAAGAGAGCTGAGAGGAGCATATGGAGTCAAACTCAGCCCTATTGTAGCTTCACAGAAACCAGCAGAATTATGCAAAATATGAATTTGACTTTTTACTTACTGATGTACTTACACTGCTCTTATTTCAAAAGGAGTTATTTCCAAATGGAAGAAAAGTTTCATTAAATCCTTGCAAGCTTTGCTAATATGTAACAAACTAAATATATCATTATTATTATATTTCAGAGCTGCACCTATATCTATATTATAATTGATGAATGATCACCTTTAGCCACAATCATGTGCCACTCAGTTAGCAATCAAAGAATAACGAGGGTTGGGGAGAATGAAGGAAATGAAACAGAAGCATTGGTAAATATTTAAAGCTGCACAGCTCATATTGAGAAGATAATGGCAAGTTAAGAGATGTTATTCTAAAAAGTATTTTGCTGTAATGCTGTATCTATTCTGTGTGAACATTAACTTGTAGAGGGGGTATAGACAATTTTAATTTTTTTTACCCTAATCATTATATAAACTTGTTAAAATATCATCTGTGTGAAACACGTCTTTAAATACACTTGGTCTAGGACTTGTCTACACGTAGAGTGGTGCTTTAGTGAAGACAGTGCTACAGCGAGGGGAGAGCTCCTTGTTAATCCATCAACACATGAGGCAGTAGCTATGTCATCGAGAGAAGCCATCCCGTTGACGTACCACTGTCTACACCAGAGGGTAGATTTTTCACACCCTGGAATGAAGTAGTTATAGCAATGTAAATTTGTAATGTAGACCTCACCTAAGACAATTACAAGTACACATTCTGAATAGTTTTTCATTTTAAAGCCTTGATGGGAAAGCCATTGCAGTTCACTGTTCTGTTTCAAAGCCATGCAGCTTACCTTTCTAGGCAGTAGGATGTTTGTTTCTTTTAAGATTATATCTTAAAGCAAGCTAATTTCTCTAGTAATCTACACTTGGGTTAACTGCTTTCTAGTTCTTTTAGTCTTCAGTGCTATTTTTTGTCTCTGTCTTCAAAGCAGAACTGTGCTGTAGAGGCAAGAATCTTACTGAAAAAACTTGTATTTAAACAAGACATGAGAGGCAACAGTTCAAGGCTGTAATAAACTCATTGTTGTGAGGGAACACTAGGAGGACATTTAGGTTTTCTTAGGTAACTTGAACAGTTTCTTTTTTTTTTCTTTGCCACTTAATTGCTGGTTCTGTGGGCTTCTGCTTTTTTTTTTTCTCTTCCTTATTTAATGAAGACTTCTCTTCCATACACTATTATTCTTCCATTCTTTAGTCCAAGATCTAGTAACTTTTCCTCCTTGATGGTTGCATTCATGCCTTTAGCATACTGAACAGGGTGCAACTGTCCAGAGTGTGTGATAACTTTTCAAAGCCTAAGATGCCTTTTCAAAACATCATCCAATGATACTTTTTGTTTTAAATTGTCTAAAGAAAGTCTCTTCTGCTTGATCTTTCCCTTTTACATCCATCTACATATATTATTTCTTAGTGGTTAAATCTGTGTCCAGTATTTCCCTGAAATTGCTTATAAACCAGTGTTTAAAAAAGCCAAATTTGTAAATAGCAACTTGAAATATTGACTTAATAAATTTCCATTTATTCTTCTGTTCATCCTTTTTTATTGTTCATCATTTCCATTGATTTTCTTCCCTCCTCATTATTTCTTTTGTACTTAATATGCATCATCTTCCTGTGTGAATTTGCTTCTCATTTTTTCCTCTTTACTCTGCTCTGATAGTTATTCTCTTTCTCACTCTCTCTCTCAAAACCTTACCTTGATTTCTGTTCTGTGTGGCTCCACAGTGCTACCTGTCATAGTGCTATGTGAAAGAGGTGTGTGTGTGTGTGTGTGTGTGTGTGTGTGTGTGTGTGTGTGTGTGTGAATAGTCCTGAAGACTGACTTTACAGTATTGTTTGTGTGATTTTTGTAGGACCACTACAGCTACTTTTGTTGCACTCTAGTGATGTAATATATCCTTCTGTTTTTGTCTGAAAATTTAACTAGTGGATGATACAGGCTGGAGTCATGGGCTGATCAGAGATGAGAGTGGCTTTGATAGTGAATGATGGATGATAGTCACAAAGGGGCCTTGGAAGCGAAGTCAAGCAACTTACATTTGCGGTAGAGAAGAGGGAGCAACTGAAGGAATGAAAAGAGAGGGATGACACTTTCAGTGTGATTGGCTAGGTAAATTATCTTTGCAACAGCATCCTGAGTGGCTACAAATAGGGCAGGGTTGCATTTGCCAAGGCCAGAGAAGAGGATGTTGCAATAATCAGTATATGAGAGGTTTAGCTCTATGGACAAATAGGAAAGACCATATTTTAGCAGTTCTATGCCGAAAGAATCCATAGTCTGGATGTGAGAACCTAGAGTTAGGTCAGAGTCCATGATGATGCCAAGATGATGGGTCATGGTGATGGTCAGAATTATGATGGTGTCCACAGTGGTCAAGAAAGGAGCTGGGAAGGAAGTGCTCATTAGGTAGATTGAGTGCTTTTTTTAACCATGCTGAGCTGAAGCTGATAGCTAGACATTCATGAGGTGGTGTCAGAAAGACAGGTTAAGATTTTAGCATGCGTAGGACGGGTCAGGAGTAGCAGAGATACTAGCCTTGCCGAATATTCTGTAATCCTCTCAAGTTTTACATGTAATTATGAATTTGGGCCTTAAATCTATGATGTTTATGTCAAACACCACCACTCATGTCTGTCAAACACAACAGATAGTGCTGCAGCTGCAGGGGGTGTTATTCACCACCACCACCCTTCTGGCAAATGCACAAGCTAGGCAGTGACAAGTAGTAGTGGTTTTGCACGAGGTTGGAGGCACTAGATCTATCACCTAAGCAACAGGTTTTGTGTTGCACTTTAACTGCCCTGTGTAGACTTGATAGACTATGTTAACATGCTCTAGATACATTTTAGACCATACAAGCAGGGTTCGCACAGGGCAGTTGGAGCACAATGTGCTGTCTGACTTGTTGGAAGGAGGTATATCCCATGCCTCAAACCCCATTCACAGTCGTTGCAGCTCACCGCCTGTCAAATCTGTTGCTGTGCAGTCTGTCAAGGAGGAGAAGCCAGTGGGGCAGAAGGAGGTGGTGATGGAGGAAAGAGAGAGTGGGAAGCAAATCTGGGCCTGGGACTGGCCAAGGTGATTAAGGGTCCTAGGCAGCTTAAGTAGCTTTCCTAGGACTAATCCTCCGCTTCTTCATGTTTGGAGTGAGATGTGCAATGGGAGACTTTGCCTTAGGTAAGAAGGGTGTGGGAGAAGTCCATGTCTCTCCAAGTGCTGTTAGTGCAATGAGGCCATGGCTGTGTGAAGTGCTCCCCAGTCTCCCCCAATGCCTCTCAGTCCCTAGCAGTGTAGTCCTGAAAGGGTCCTCTGTAAGTTATCTAGTCCAGTGGCTCTCAACCTTCTGTGGCTCACAGCACACTTGGCAGCATGCCGTGACCCTGTGGGACACACCAACCCATTGCCCCCGAGACTAAATCCAGCCATCTTCCCAGCTCTCCGCAACGCTTATTACTGTATGGCAACACAGTGATGTGTCCCAACGCAGTGGTTGAGAACTACTGATCTAAGCAGGACATAATAACTAGACCATCCCTGACAGGAGGTTGCCTAAGTGTTCTTGAAAGCCTTCACCTATGACGATTCCACAGCCTCTGTAAAGTGGCATAACAGGGCTGCTTTTGTAGGACAGTTTTTCCCCTTTTTCCTATTTGGGGCAACAGGTGCAATGGGGAAAACTTGGTTGTGTCCTTGAAGGGGGTGGTGCCATGGGGGCAAGGAGGCATGATTTTCTTTCTATGCCTAACTGGCCCCAGAGTTTAACCACCACCAATGTGAAAAAGCACATTGAAACTACAAAAATAGCAGGTACTGCTGTACAGATATAAAGCAGCTCCTCACCACAGATGTCAACAACAGACAATCCCTACCAGATTATTACTAACAGGATTCATCATCAGGCATAACTTGCCAGTTGCGGCTAGCAATCATATCTCAAAGCTGCTGAAAACTGTATTTCCTGATTTGGAAATTGCCAGGAAATATAAATGTGTGCACACAAATGGCAGCCATTCTTTAAAAAGATGGCAAATGAGGAGATGAACTGTTTAGCACAATGATTCTGAACTACTGTGTCATGACACAAAAGTATATTGTGGTACAACAGCTGAGAGTGCTGCATCCTAGCAGACTGCCGCTGAAAACCCTCCACCGCCTCTGGAGAACTGTGGCAGCAGACTGCTGCCATTTTAAAAGCTGCTGCCAGAATGCAGAGCGGCAGCAGCTCTGCAGAGGCAGCAAGGGTGCCCTTTGAAGCACTGCCACCAAAGGCATACGGAGCAGCAACTTTTTTTGTAGTGGGGGAGGGGGGCTGCCTTGCAGGCCTCCTGCTGCTGGAAGTGCCTTTGCAGGTAGTTTTCTTTCCACAGCGAGGGCACTTGAAATGTACCTGATGCTGAAAGTGGTGCTGGTGGGGGGCGCTTGGCTGTTGCACATGGCTTGGGAACCCTCCCTGCCGTATCATGACCCTGAAGGGGTTGAGAAGCCCTGATCTAGCAGAAGGAGTTCCTCATTTAGTAAGCTATTGCCTTCAGTAATGAAGCAGACACCTTTAAGCTGTTCCCAGTCATAGTTTGACATTTTGATGACGGCAGAGAGTGAGTGGTCACCTGGTTTTAGAGGTCCCAACCTGGCCAGAGGGTGCCACTGCAGAGAATATTTTTCAGCTTTTTTAAATTCAAATGTGGAGGCCAGGAAAATCCTGGGGTCAATTCACTTGGCTTTTGGAAATGGCAGCGCTTCTGTCTGGATGGACTTACACGTGAATGTTGTCCCATTCATTTGAGAACTGTAGTAGCAGTCTTTTTTTTTTGTGTATGTCATGACCGAAAAGTATGAAGCATCTGCCTGGCGTAGTAGAATTAAACATTAGCGTTATGTGTAGTGTACTTCATCATTTGTGCCTTAGAGCAATAAGCATTCTTTGTTTGTTTGTTTGTTGTCTGGACTTTTTACTGCTATTTCTCAGAAGTGTGGACCATAGAATAATAACATCTCATTCCAACTGCTGTGAGCCTTCTGATATAACATTTCACCCAATTTATTGTGAAGGGCAATCATCAAAAACATTCACCCAATCAGATAAATAGTGTGTAGTGACCCCTGTTGCACTTTCATATGAAAATGCCAACTAAAATTAGGAAAAATAACTTCATAACTCATTGTTTACTCTTAAATGACTGAATTAATACTTTAATAATTTAATTTAAAACTTCAAGTTTCTTGATCAGAAAGGGTTATCCTTTTTTGGACCAAATAACCTTGATTGCTTTCCAGTATAAATGATACTCAGCTACCATATTGCTGGATGGAGTAAATGTGGATACATCTCTTTTCCTTTGCTTTCTAACTTCAGTCTTTTATTGTTTGTAGTACAGAAGTGCATGCAGGCCTCCATTGGCTACATAGAGGCTGTACAAAAACACATATGCATTACAGTAGTCTAATTATGGGAAAAGCAGGGAGTGGGGATGACAAGGCTAATATTTCCTTGTACTACTTTTGTAATAATTGCACAGCTTGATAACTGAAACTACAGAATACTTTTAAAAAAATAAATAAATCAGCTATTGCTTACTAATACACCACCAAATTATTACTTCTGTTATCTGTCACTAGTGTCACTTCTAGAAGACAGATAACATCATAAATCTCACAACTATGAGGGAAACTATACAATAGCATGCATATGGATGACTCTTGAACTAATTTGTACACCAGCAGTGGAGTGCTGCAGATCAGAAGTGGTGTAGAAGTTGGCTGGGGACTTTGCGGTGCCCAATTTTTGGAGCCCTGCGCAGATACAAGTATGTGGATGCACATCCGATCTTCATGCTCTAGAAGTGGTCTGCAGATATCCACGTTGCGTGATGCAGATATAATGTGGATATCTGCAGATAGAACACAGATATCTGCATATTTGCAGGGCTCTATCTTTGCACAGATAAAAATATTCTGGACCCGTACCCAGTCTGCCTCTGCAAGAAATGGTCTGCAGATATCTGTGTTGTATCCACAGATTTGCAGAGTTCTACACATTTTGTAGCAGACCATATTTCCCTCTGTCTTTGGTGAACCAGGTTTTCCCCAGGCTTTCTGCTTTCTACATTCTTCTGCATGTACTGTGCAAGACAAGATTGAGCCCACAGGTTCAAGTGAATGGTTCTTTTGTTTTTTAAGAATCAAATTTCTATTACGTTTTGACAAGAAACTTTTAAGGAGTCTGTTCATTTCATCAGTTTTATGATTAAACAATAACTGTTGAAATTCACTGATAGGATGACTGAACCCCTAAGTTCAGTGAATCTAAGAAATTTTGAAGAAAAATGATTTTTCTATGTATTACGTTCTCAAAAGTGTCATTTCTTCAAGAGTTCTCACCAGCTGGAAGAGAGTGAAGTGAAACAAAAAGGTAGTTGCAAAAAGGCTGTTTTAGAGGTGCAGCTATGCCTTTATGCTAGAAATACTTTGCTATCCCAGTTGTATGGAGGATCAGGAAGCAGTGCCTGGAAAAGGTGTCCTCAGGGAAGGACCTGTTTTGGGTTGAGCACAACTCCACTGTATTTACAACATGCATCTCTGTGCTTGATATATTATACCTCATAATTCACATGTTGTTACATATTAGATGAGGGTGAGGACTGAAATATTCAGTCAGCAGACCTGCTTCAAAAACCCAGAGTTTGCCAAATGTTATGAAAGCTGAGCCTCTCTTCAGGAAAATGAGACCAATCTCACACGTTACCCCACCACCACCACTGGGTTGCTAACCTTACATTTTAGTTTTTACTGGTGAGAAGCTATGAAGTTGATTTTTTACTGAACGGGTAAATTTTTTTACTGACATCACAAAAATGCTATAAACAATATGATAATATAAAATGGTGTATGCTCATTCTCAATGTTTCTCCAGCATGGAAAATATACCCCAAGCAAATACTGTTTTGAGTCTTTTATTTTTGTTTAACAATGTGGATTTACATTCAAATCACAGTAGAAGCTTCAGAATGGAGGCTCTTTATAACTCTTAAATGTTTGTAACTCTGAATAACATGTTCTGATTGTTCTTTGAAAAGACAATTGAACATAGTCTTAATACAGGTTTGCAGCTTTACTATGCAGAAGAAAAATATGCTGCTTTAATCAGAATTTAAATGAAACAAGCACAGAAACTGTTTTCTTATGTTGTCAAATCTTTTACAAACTTTTTTAGTAGTTTAACATGGCACCATACTGATTGTTTGTTTTGGTTTTTTGTTTGTTTGCATAACTATTATTTATTGTTGTATCATTATTTGTTTCTGTTACTGTCAGACATTAAACAACCTAAATCAGGCCTCAATAAATCTGTTTCTGGTCACCATGGTGACCAGTTTTACTAGCCTGTCATGTACCTCCACTGCAGAAATGTAATGGAGAAGCAGTCTCTGGCAGCCAGAAGTAAAATTGCTGGCACCTAGCTATGAGCCAGTTTTGTCCACCCCCAATCTAAATCAAGAACCAAAAAGAAAAAAAATTTAAAGCTAATTAACTGAATGCTGTATAAAATAAAGGATCCTTAAATAAAAGTCCTAACAAAAGTTTGGTTTTGACCACTGTGGTTTTAGATATCAGTGCTATTTTTCTGTGTTTCAACACCTTCCTTTGTGTTTATGAATTTATTTAGTTTCATTCTTTCAGATTTTTTAATTGAAATGTCGTGCTTAAGAATACAGTATCTACAGGCTTGATCTGAACAGCAGCTGAATATCCCAACTCCCACTAAAATCATGAGGAGTTGAGGAGCACTTAGTTACTTAGCAAATTGTTGAACAGCTACTAGTTATCAATTATCTGGCGGCTGTTAATTGTTGAGATTGAGGTGGTGTGTGGATCAGGGTGTATCTGTCTGAAATTGGCAGGCTGGCAGTTTGTTGACTTCTGACCACCCTTGTAATTTGTTTCCCTTGAATAATCTGAAGTTATTTTCTTATAAGTGACATTTTGACTATCTTGAAAAGAAAGCTTCATTTTTTCATAAAATTGTTCAAAAATTCTCATGATATGAATTTCTTGTTGGTGATGAATATTTTTAATTATATGTAGTGATATTACAGGCACTAAGTGTGTTAAAAGAACAGTATTAAGGTTGCAAAGTTAAATACCCAAAAAAATAGAAAATGCCAGAAATTAAGGTTGCCTCACCTTGACTCTCGGTTTCAACCCTCTTATGCATATACATTAGCATGATCTTTAGTTGCATGACCACAAACTATTTTTTTTCAGTCTCCTGCCTCATTCAGTGCACATAATAAGGAGTGCTCAGTTAATGAACAGCTGTTCCATATTTTTTTTAGTGTGTAGTGCCATGTCTTATTTACTACTTTATGTTTATTATTCAACCCTTTCTTCGAAGACAGAATTATTAATAGTCTTATGGGCTTTCTCTGATGTTGCTCCTAACTACAGTGCCTGATGCTTCATGTGACAAATTTATTTTCACAACAATCCTGCTGGGCAAAGGGGCTGTTATCCCCATTTCACAGATGGGGGACTGAGGCACAGATTGAGGCAAAAAATTTCAACTGACAGAGAAACAGAACCTGCTATTTCAGAATGCTAAGCATGGCATAGTACTACAGTATTCAAAGCACAGCTCTGACTAACTTTAGTTGCCCCGTAAGTGCTCTGTACTTCTGCAAATCAGACCCTGTAGTCTCTGGTTGGGCACATAGAAAATGAAGAAAACACAGTTAATCGATCACCTGTGAAAAGTATGGTTTAAATGACTTGACCAGCATCTCTCAGAAATTCTGTGGCAGAGGCAGGAAAAAAATCAAGTTACCCTGAGTACCATACAGCTGCCTTAATGATGAGACTGATCATTCTCTTCTTACAATCCCCTGCCTTGTTCACTACCCAGCTTCCAGCTCCTGCAATAGATGAAGCAGGTTCCAAAGATAACTCACAATATTTCTCACTGTGCAACCATAATTAATCCCCAAAGCAGCTACACCCTGTGGACTGAATGAGTGGGAGAGAGTAGCTGAGGGTAAAAAATAGTACATGATCATGTAATTAAAGACAGCATTATCCTGCATATGCATAAGGGAAAGGGGTGAACTTTTGAGGTCTTGAATTTGCAGCCTTAATGTTTTTTAACGTTATCTTTGGGGGTTTTTGCTTTATAATTTCCTAGGTTTTTAAAAAAAAAGCAAACTGGAAAAAACCCAGTTCTATCATGTGGCATTGTATTGATACCTATATGGATCAAGAGCTGAGCTGGAACCTTTAGATCCACCAAACTGCTGCCATTTGAGCTAATTGGGTAACTGATAGCTATAGTGTATTGTTCTCTTCTGTGTGAACCATCATGAGAGGGGGGACAGGAGACTCTCCCAGAGGGTTTCACAGATATTTACTCACGGCAGAAGAATGGTGAGATTGTAGAATCTTTGGTTCCATTCCAGGCTTCTGAGGGGAGTGTACTTATTGTGTACAGACTCTTCTGTACATTTCCCTCAAGCATGATGCCTGTGCTTTGACCCTTGTCATTCCCCTAGCCCTCCTATCTTTTCCCACCCCAGCTGTTTGTCCCAGTTGCCACTGCTCAGATACCTCATTCTAGACCCTCGTTTAACCAGCAGTTGCTAATCTCATCCCTCTGGATTCCCCATACCAGTCCCAGTTCTCCTGGCTCTTGGCTTTCAAATCTGTCTCTGTGCCCACCCGGTCCCTGTCTCCCAACTTCTAACCCTCATTTCCTTCTTCACCATTGTAAATATCTCATCCTAGTCTCCCTTACCCTCCCAAGACTCCTTGTCTCAATCAACTTCTTCTGATTACCTACAGGTCTGGCTCCTGACCTGCATTTGGAACTGCCAGCTTACTCCTCTAGAATGCTGGGGGGCGGGGGAGTGTAGCATGGTCATTTTAAAAGCACGGGAGAGAGTTAGTTTGCTCAGACTTGGCAGGGCCCATAGCAGACACCTGCAACAGGGAAAGCCCTGCTCATCCCCAGGCTGGAACACACTCAGGGCAGACAATCTTCAGGGAATTCAGATCTTAAAAACTAAGTCGCTACTGTAGGTGGGTGAACTGTAACTTTTCAGAGTCTTATAATTAAATCAAATATGGGCATATTTACATAGGGTGTGGTCACATTACATCACTGGTGCAAAGAATACCAGCTTGTCAAACTTCTAGTCCTTGCACTGAAACGTGGAGATGATATATAATAATGGGAAGTGCCAGGCAACCTTAATAAATCTATAATAGATTCACTTTACATTTCTGAGTCTATAGCAGGTGCAATCAATATTACTAAGAGTGGGAAAGTCCTGATTAAGACAGCATATGAATTATTATTCTGCTTTTAATTAAGTTGTCTTAACAAACCATTTTGCCGGACCTTATGAGTCCATTTAAGAGCCAAGATGAAGTGTAGTGCATTTTAACACTGCTGTTCTTTATTGGATTGAGTAAAGACTGGGTCTTGTAAGAGGAATTAAAAAAAAAATTCAAAACTGTTTTCTTTGAAGTTTGGCCCGTAATATGGTTTGATGACATTGGTGTCAGAGATAGCTGCATGTTGAAACCTTCCACCATCCACTTCATGCATGTCATCTGGCTGCTGTTTGTCCCCGTCTCCTTGGGGAGAATGCCAGCTACCCATGCTCATCTTCCACAATGCTAAAATTTGTGTAGAGATTTTCAGTGGAATGAATTCTTCTCATCACAGCCACCTGCATGGGAAGAGCTTCTAGTGACACTCATCCATACCTTTACAGAGCACCCCACCCCCAAAGCTTATGAGGTGGTTGCAAGCAGATTTCTTCCCAATACGTCATGTCAGTTTGCCTGAACATGCTGTTAGCAGGTAGGTGTTAGTGGACTGTTTCCATTTCATGGTGGAAGTCAAAGGTGTTAAATGAAACCATTCTGAGTACTGCACTTGCTATGGTTTCTTTTTCATTTTGGAAACATACTGTTAAAATGTTAATATTCTGATTCTCAAAGGAGTATTAAGAATGACAAGTTTTTAGTTGCGTTCCCATATGACACGAGTCTCTTTAGAAAAAGTCTCTGCAGCTTGTGGATGAAAATAGGACTTATAATATTTTCCGAACATAATTAAAATTACACAATCTCAGTGTAAAATCTTTCATTGCTGAAGTCAGGGATTTGTGTCATTTGGTTGTAAAGCTACACTTTTATTTCTGTCTTAAGGCTCATTTAAAAAAAAAACCCACCATTTAAAAATAAATAAATAAAAATTTGTAATGCAGACATGTTTTGTGTCCTGAATCAGATAATATAAATAGGTTTGCAATTATCGATAAAGGTTCACTGCAGAACAAACTGGTCTTCACATGACCTCTTGGGGTTTTTACACTAAAATATTTCAAATTGTTTGTTATACTTTTTCTCATTATGGGTATTGTTTGACTATTATAAGCAATTCTTAATGCATTAATTTCTGGATATTTTTCTGCATATTTCACTGAGATTTTTGTCAATTTGAGAAAGATTGCCATGTTCAGGCTGGACCCTAGTAACTTAGCCTCAAGTTGCTTATTTAGCTTTTCTGTTATTAGTATCCCAATCAACTGTTTAATGGAATATAATTTTATTTACTGTCTTAACTGTGAATATCATAAAAGAAAAAATTTGCTAAACTCTTAGCTATAGTAAGTAGGAAGGATGGGGGGCATTAGGTTGTGGTTTCCAGAAGCAATGAAGTGCAGAAGTTGTGGCTGAGTTCTCTGCCACCATGTCTTTTTGTGAATGGAGGAGCTGTCTTTTTATCTGTCCTAGTTCTTGTCCGGGTGCTCTGTCTCTTTTATCCTTCTGGTTACAAGATACCTGATCAGCTTCAAACATCATCAGTCTCTTTGGCTCTTGGTAGAAGCAAGGAACTTTCTCTCTCGGTTTCTTTTCTGCTTTCCATATACTCAAGCTGCTATAGGAAATTCTATTTCCCAGCCTTTGTTTTGGAGTCTTTTTGTCTCATGACTAGCACTAGAACATCTGATGCAGTTTGCAGGAGCAACAAGAAATTGAAGTGATTCATAGTTTCATTAACACCTATAGCGGCTGTGAAACTGACCAGAGTTGTTAATTTCATTCCATTGCTGCTTCTTGGCTAGATGGGTATTTCTCTACATTTAGTGGACTGGGGAATACCTAAAGGTATTAAGATCCAAAGGGGCAGCTGTGTTAGTCTAGGTCAGTTTAAAAAAAAAAAAAAGGGGGGGGGGGGATCCTGTGGCACTTAAAGACTAACAAATATTTATTGCATGAGCTTTCATCATAGAAAATCCCACTTCAGAGTGGGATTTTCTCCCACGAAAGCTCATGCATTAAATATATTTGTTAGTATTTAAGTGCCACCAGACTCCCTGTTACTTTGTTTTTAATAAAGGTATTAATTATGTTACAGGGAACACCAGTTGAAAACTCAAGAGAAAGCAAGAATATACGAGCTGTAATGTACATAATATCTGCATACTACATGCTTCTGCAAAAATGATTGAGGAAACTGAATTAAGTACAATTTTATGAATATAACATGCATTTGTTTCTTAAAAATAGGTACATAGCGATTACGCACACAGCTTAAAACGGCAAATAATATTACTCAGGTTTTAATGGGAATTTTGCGTGCATGTGGTCAAACAAAGTTCACCTATTCTTGTAGTAAAGTGTGTCCTTGAAAGTCTTACAGTGGACTATAAGTTCAGGTAATTTTGATGCGAGTGGTAACAGCAGCAGGAAATTTAAAATGCCCCACCCACAGCAAAGGAGCAAGGTGATGGCAGATGCTAGCTTGTGTGTGGAAGCTTTGTTGCAGGTGGGGCATTTTAAATTACCCAGGAATGTGTCTGCTCACTATGTGGATCCTTCTCCGCTCAGGCTCCATGACAAGGAGGGGTCAGAGTTAGTCATATAGTACCTCTACTATGTCCGTGGAACACGAGTTAAGAAACAGTGGGCTGAATTATGTGTGGCAGTGATCTCATTTGTCTGCTGACTGGAGAAGATACTGCTGCATCTGTTTACATTTGGTTCATATTTTGGGAAGTTTTCTTCAAATAGATGTATTTTTTTAAATGAAAGCTTAAACCCCAGGCATGCGTGCCGACAGTGGTACATGAAACGATTTGGAGCAGCACACAGCACCCTCTGCCGAAAGTGCCACTTCTGCCCCAGAAAAGCGAGCAGCAGTGCCCCAGGCACCCCATGGTTCCAAATCATGCCATGGAAAAAAGCCACCTGAACCTGCAGCGCTTCTTACTGTGGCATGCCCAGGGACCCCTGCCCCACATATTCTGTAGAGAGGAGCCGCTCTGGGTGGCTCCTTTCCAGGTGTGCTTGGGGACTCGTCTCTTGGCAAGCTGCATAGAGGAGTTACTCAGGGCAGCATCTTTCTGCAACATGCCTGGAAGCACCCCTCACAAACACTTCAGCCATGGAAGCCACCGAATTTTCTGGCAACAGCCACTTTTTTCAGCAGAGGGAGCTACCTGCACTGACTGAAGTTCGGGAAGGAGGGGCTAGCACAGGGATCAGTAAAGGTTGCCAACCCCTGGAACACCTTTGAGAATTCCCTGTATTGAAATCCATACTCCATAGGTGCCTGCCTCTGGGGTAGAGTCTTAGAAGTTTTTGTTGTTTTCTTTTACAGCTTTAGGGGTAGCAAGCTGGACCGGAGGACTGTCCATTGACTGATAATCATAGGCACCTCTGTTAAGGTTTGCTAGGCATAGCATTCGATCAAGGTGACTTGTCGGTTTTATGGTTTTGTTTTTAATTTTACACACTTTACTTGTGCTGATGTGGGTTTAGTTGATTGCTGTTGGTTAGCTCTCAGACACTAAGATGTCCACTGCAAAATCAGAGCATTTTGGGATGCTGTTGTGTTGGTCACAGATGAGTAAATCCAGTGCTTGGTCTCTTTCAGTGAGCGATATAATCTCTGCAGGCCCTACAACTCCCAAAACAGAGGTGCCTCAAGATGCCCTTGTCTGAGGAAGCTTTAAAGACTCCATTGTTCCAGTCTAGTGCTGAGCCCTTGATGTAGTCTTAAGGCAAGTTAACACTTAAGGCCGCAGCTGCATCACTGTAGCACTTCAATGCTATGCCAAGAGGAGAGCTTCCCTATCAGCATAGTTTAATCCACCTCCCCACGAGGTGATGGTTATGTCAATGGGAGAAGCTCAACCTATTGGCATAGAGCAGTCTACACCTGGGTTTATGCTGGTATAAATGTGTTTTTCAGGACTTCACATCCGAAGCACCACTGTTATATTGGTTTAAGTTTGTAGTGTAGGTCTGGTCTATATCCTAGCTGGCTGACTGTAGTACTGGTTGTGTGATACAGTCAGTGCTAAGGGATTTCTGGATATCTAAGTAGCAGTTGATGAGGTAGAGTGGCAAGTTGGGGTTGAGCAGAATTCCCCTGAAGTCAGATTCTGGTGGTGAGAAGGTGTTTACTGAGGTTGCCTCAGTATGGACTTTTGCAGTGAGAGCTCTGGGATTTGATGTTGAATGTACCTCTCTGGCTTTGTTGCCATTCAGAAAGTAGAGGATCCACTGATAACCTGTGCAATATCTGTCATTACTGGATTGCTCCATAGCATAAAAGAGAGAGCATTTCTAGTGCAAGAGATATGTCAGTATTGGTCTCCTTGGCCTGAATCATTCTAAAGACCTAAGTGTCAGCCCTTAGGATTAACTTTGACATTGGCATGTGCTTCTACTCTTGTCCCAGAGGTGTCTTAACAACATATGGAGTCAACATTGTCCTTAATATAGTGTGTCTGGCTCTTATCTTCCTCATCTCTTGTTACTCTGAACAGGAAACCTTCTGCAGTCCAGAACTTGACCTTGGGCCCTCTTCTGAAGGAAGACTATATCTTGCATCAAGAACTGCCTGTGTGATAGATGCTGAAGATCTTTCTAGGGTCCTTTGCTACTTGGAGGTACTAGGTGCAGCTTATCCTTTTTGGCTTGTTCTCTTTCTGGTCATGATGATAGTCTGCATTCTGGTCTTGCAACAGGCACATGTTACACACCCAGCAATCTTCTGATTTGTTGCAGGGGTCTCTGTCTATGTTGGTCAATATGAGCACAATAAAAGTGAGGTCAAAAGCTTAGAGCAGTAGTTCTCAGTCTGTGGCTCACAGGCCACTTACAAAGCAATCAGCAGCTAGCTGCAGTCCATATGGCATCCTTGGGGCCATACAGGTAGCATATATATTGTATGGATGCTGCCCACATAATGTACACAGAGCTGAATATGCATTCCACAAAACAGTAAACGATTTAAGAACCACCGGCTTAGAGGATGGCCTCCTGAGAATCTGGCTGAAGTCTCTTTTGTGATTTCTTATCAATGAAAGAAGTGCCTTCCACCAGATTTGGCTTTCCAGATGTTTTCTTTCTGAGGCTCTCATCAGATTTATGGGATTCTGAAGATGAGTGGGATGCAATTAGAGAATCTTCTGAGGGTTCACTACCTTTACCATCCAGGATGAGGTAGTATGTAACTTCTCCCCCAATTCTGTAAGTAGCTTCAAGGAAGAATCTTGGGACAGCTTTCAAAGGCACTTCATCTAGAGTTGATGGTGAAAGCCTCAATAACCTAGGGCAGTCTAGGGGAGTGGCCATTCCAAATAATGGAAGCATTAGAGCCTGCAGAATATTTTTGGGTAAACTCTGCTGTTTCCTGTTTCCAAAATGACAGACAAAATCTATTCCATCCCTGAGAGGGGCTTTGACTATGCCATTTGCATTTTATATGTGGGTCCCTAGTTGTGCCTGAGCATTTGTTTGCCATAAAGTTTCATTTCATATATGCCATAAGCTTTGATTTTCTGGCATGGCAAAAAGCCTTGATTTGTTCTGTTCTCTTCATGTAGCTAATTATCAGGGAGTATTGGCCAAGTATAACATTTTACCCTGGGATAAACCCCTGTCATTGTTAAAGTACCTTTCTGAAGAGGTCAGGAGCGAGGCAGTGACTAAAGCTGCTAAAGGCTGATATGTCACAAAACATGCACTGTTAGAAGAGCTTTACAAGGCTTTGGTTATGCAGCTCCTAGACTTAGTGACAGCGATTGTAACCATGAAGCTTTAATAATGACTGTTGTGTCCTGGGGTCTAATATAAGATACAGGCCTCTCTGAAGGACCTACCATTTCACGGCTCATATATACAATGAGAAGACAAACCATTCAGAAAGGCTACCTTGAGATCACCAGACCTCTGTATCTTTTCCCCCTATAAACACTGAACTTTTCTTCCCATTTCCTTCTGAATCTTACCTCTGCTTCTCTTTTGATGTTTCCTTTATCAGATTGTTTTCCAACACTAATAGTTGTGTATGTTTGGTGTGGTAATTGTTTGTGTTACTGGAGTGATGTCCATTGGGACAGAATTAAGATTGCACTGTGTGCTCTGTTTCATACAATAGTTGAGGTAATGGAAAAATACGCACCTATTGGTGAAGGAGAAGAGAGTGTGTTCTTTAAGACAAATTTCTCCGGCTTTAGAAAGAAAGCTTTTTATATTAATAAGGTAGCTGGGCCTGTATGGGGACAGAAATGCAGTGCTGATGGAGAATATTTTATCCAGAAATCTCTGTATTGTTCTGTCATTTAATGTTTCTGGACCCCATCTATTTGTGACATTTCTTTTTGAGATGGAGTGACCATAACTGAATAGCATTACAAGTGAGGCTATACAATAGATTTCTATATAGACATATTTTGTTTTCAATCTTTATACATTTCATCTACTGTCTTCCTACTTATTCATTTACTTTGTTAAATCAGTTTGTATTTCTTCAGAGTAGTCTCTAATCTTAACCAATTTTATTATTGCAAAAGCATTACTGTTTCTTTATGAATTATCCCACAGTTGTCCACTCAAGAATTTTTTTATGCCTTCCTCTGAAGCCTCTGGTACGGGTCACTGTCAGACAGGATATGGGCGTAAGTGTACCACTGGTCTGATCTGTCTCCCTTTTGTTACACCCCTTGAGCTACAATTGCTTTAACAAGGCTGCATTCTTGATATTTCTCACATAAGCATGAAGAGTGTGCATGATCCAAACTCCCATGCACTCCTCCAGAAAAATATTCCATAAGTATATGGTGATTCTTTTTTTAGGAAGTAATTTATCTATATTTTCACGAATCTTATTTGATTTTTTGAAAGAAGCTCTTTTGCATTGTTTGGATGCTAGAAGCATTCTCAGTTATTACTTGGACAGAAGAGTAAGTCTTCTGTAAAACATGTGCACTGTTCATAGCCTACAGGGATACATCTAGAGGGCAGAGAGTTTCTATTGAAAGATTAAATAGATGAGATTATGTATACAGATTTGTTGTCATCTGGCAGTCATCCCAGTGCCTGAGGTCTTAAAACATATTCGACTATATCCAAGGCAGATTCAACTGCATGTGTCAAAAGAGACTCCAGGGAGATGTGAGATTGCTACTTAAAGTTCTGTGCTTACATTTGCACAGTATTGTTCTCTTGATTTGCCTTGTAGGTATTATATGACATAGGAATTCAGACTGGTGTTCCATCTAGCCCAGTATCCTGTCCTGATAGCGGCTGGTCCCACATGCTTTAGTGGAAGGTACAAGAAACCCTGCATTAGGCTGTTAAGGGATAACCTTCTCAAGGAAAGCTCCCTCTCAACATGCATTTGTTTGGTTTATGGCCTGAGGCATGAGAATTTTTTATACAATCTGAAGAGAAACCAGAGTTACCACCTTCCTAAAAATCTTGTTTTTAAAACAATTCTTACTGTTATAATTCTGGATGGTCTAATTATCTATGTAAATCTTCAGTCTCTTAACAATCTTCTGCTAAGCCATTGACTGAAGATACCTTGTGGAAATAAAACTCTGGCTAATTTTGTATAGTGTGAAAAAGCATACAGGTATACAATAAAAATATTCCTTTTATTTTAAATTTGCTGCATGTCAATTTCATTGAATGTGTCTTTTTTGATCTTGGTAAGAGATAAGATTAGTTTGCCTCCTACTTAATATAAACAGTCATAGTCTTTTCAGTTTCTTAACATGGAAGCTTTTTCGTTGCATAGCTTAGTGTCCTTTGTTTCTGCTTTAGTCTGTTAGAGATGGGGTGATCATTATCTGAAACCTGTGTACATTGAAGGCACACCACTGATTTATAGGAAAGTATAATTTCAGTGTTTATCCCTTTCTTTATGTATCCAAATATTAAATAAGTGTTTGAAACAGAATTTTATGTATGCAATCTTAACTGATCAAATACAGCCTTGCCTAGAGTATAATTTAATGATAGATTGTTAGCACTTCCCAACTTGCATGTTTTAAAAAAATTCTAGTGCATACTGCCTAAACTCTCTCTTCCCACCGTCTTCCATCCTTCCAAGACTTTAACTCAGAGATGTCAAACTTATTCAGTGTGGGGGGGCCACATTGGAAAGCAGGGCACTTGTTGCAGGCCATGTGGCTGCACAGGTTCCTCAGTCCTTTCCCCCTCCACTTCATTGTCATGGACTCCCCTTTCCCCTCCCCAAACATGCAGGCTCTCTGACGCCTTCCCTTTCCCCTGCCCTGTGGCCTCCCCTTCCCCATGCTGGTTCCCTCATCCTCCATTGATGGCAGGCAAAAAAATCAGTCAGTCCCAGGGAGCCAGGTTGGGCTCCTGCCTCTCCCCCTCCCAGCCCACTCACTGTCAGTCATTCAGAATGCTGGCCTTTGGTTGGCTCAGTCCTGGCTGGCCTTTGATTAGCTTATTCCCACGTGGGCCCCAGCCACTTTTTACTTTTTGTTTGTGATTCGTTCAATGCGCTGTCAATCAAATTAGCATGCTGCCTGACTGACTGACAGTGAGCAGTTGGGGGGGGGGGCAGTGCAGGGGCTCTCCTGAGCTGGTCTTGCCTGCTGTGACTGTGACTCAGATTGGTTGGCAGACTGCAGCAGAGCTGAGCCAGGATTGGCTGGAACCTTTCCTTTGTTCCCCTGTACTGTGACTGGGTTCATGTGAGTGAGGTGAGTCAGAAGCATGCCCTGCTGTGCTGGGAGCCTGTCTTTGGAGCTCCCTGCTGCAGGCAGCTTCCAGGCACAGCCCAGACAGCTGCTCTGTGGGCTGGATAAGTGCCCTTGGTGGGCCTGATGTGGCCTGTGGGCCATGAGTTTGACACTCCTACTTTAACTCAGTCAGTTTAGCATGTGCTAAAGGTCTTAGCTACACTAGTCATCTTAAAAAGTTAGAGTATGCTAACATCTCATCTCAAATGTTAGTCTCAACAAAACCTAAGCGGCTTCTAGCTGAGTGTTTCCCACCAGCGTGCTGTAGCATATGGGGCTGTGCGATCAGGCCTGAGTAGGTGTGCTGCAGAATTTTTTGAAAAACTTCTCAGAGTTCTGGATTGGTTCATGAATATTCATGAGTTCATTTGGAGACCATATGGGGGTGTGCCTCAAAATAATTAACGGTATCAAGGTGTGCCACAGCAGAGAAAAGGTTGGGAACCAGTCTTCTTGCCAACTCATATCCGTGCAATTAAATACAAATAAAGTAGACCAGACAAGCCACCAGAGCACGGAGTGGTGCACTGTAGGACAGTAGTGTGAGAACTAGTAACATCTTTGGGGCAGTTACATCAGTGTACTTTTTTTGTCCACATTAGCAGTACACCAGCAAAGAACAACATGAATCCTCAAAGCATTGACCCAGTCCAAACAGACAGTAGCTGTAATGTCTGTTAATCATTGTGAGCATTTTTGTATTTAGACATGAGATGTACTTCACATGGGCTGGGCAGCCATGTACTGGTTAACACAAGACTTTTTTCCCCACTGAAGATAAGACCAATCTCACAGCTTTATTTAAAAATGTGAAGCTTTGCATACCATTCAGACTAAATAAGGACTAAAGGCCAATTGTTTTGATTATTTGGAAATTATGTTAATTGAGAACTGTTACTGAAAATAACATACAATGCATTTATTAGAGTTTTGCCACTTGCATGGCACTTAACTAAATTGCAGTGATGTGTCAAGATCATTTAAACGTCAAATTAGCCACTAACATTTCATCTCCTCAGTCATTTGGAGGTTAACATCTGAAACATTTCTTGCTAGTGCACTTTCTCGTGAATCTCTGATGGTAGGGTTGTGTGCAGTATTGTTGTATCTACATTGATCTTAGGGTATTAGAGGGATAAGGTGGGTGAGGTAGCCATATCACCAGTATACAATGATCAGCTTCCCTTGCCTTTCAAGATCCGTGGGTCCTGTGCATTCCTATCACAACGTGGTGCATCTTGTCCAGGGCTTTAAATGCCCCAAGAGCAACCATGTGAGTGAAACGAAATAATCACTGTGTTCTTGAATGAATTCACACAGGAAAAATAAGACAAACATATCACCACTTTTCACAGAGTGATCACTCTCTACCTGAATTATCAGTCATCTTTCTCAAAGGAAATTTGTACACTTTCGAAGGATGAGTATGAGAATTTAAATTGAAACTAAAATTCCTGCACTGAATAGAGACAATAGACTTATTTCTTATGATAATATGTGACTCAAAACACATACATACATCTGCCACCTTCTGTTCCTCCCTAAGTTTGGAGGGATGTTAACGTGCTGCATCACCTTGAATGATCCCTTAAAATATGTTAACTACTTACGCTCAAGAATCTGTTCCACCTTGTATTTAGCGGTGATTCTCCTTTCCCAGGCCTGAAGAAGAGCTCTGTAAGCCCAAAAGCTTCTCTCTCACTGACAGAAGTTGGTCCAATTAAAGGCATTACCTCATCCATTTTCTCTTTCTAATGACCTGGTTGGCAGAAAACCTGTTTTGTTAGTACTGATGACTTTTTTTTTTTAAGGAGGTATCGAGTATAAAACAGCTTCTAAAATGGAGCTTGACATTTTAATCATAGTGAGCACTGTTCAACACCATTGTTCCATGTCAGCCATCTTTGTTTTTCACCTGACTATAAAAATATAAAACTTAATAGCAAAAGAAATCAAAACAAAAAAAAGTGGTAGTGGATGTACAAGTGGATTCTGGCACTGGAAGTGGTTTTTGCAGGTCAAGACTGAGGAATATTACATTAGTCTCTCCACTAAAGTGGTGGGAAATTTTGAAGAGGGTAACGGTGCTGCAACTATTGTTGAACTAATAGCTAAAATAAGTACCAATGAAACATTAGGAGCATCTGATTCTTGATTCAGATTTCCACAGAAATGGCTTGCAAACAAGGACACAGCTCCTCAGGAAACAGCAGGGAGACTGCATCCACTGTGTGCCATGCAGCACATCCTTGTGATGATGGCTCCTTGTACACAATCACGAAGGGACTTAGGAAGTGGGATTGCAACTGGGACTAGTTGATCTATTACCATATGGATTCCTCCACCAGCCCCTTCTCAACTTCAAGGACCAGGAGGAGGCACAGCAGGGATCTGTGGTTCTGTATGCCCATGTTTGGAACAACAGTCATGAAGGGGATCCAAAAGTCTGCGAGTAGGAATGATTGTACTTTTGATCTCCTACATAGCTTTTCTGTAGCACAGTTCATTAACTCAGTTTGCATGCTGGGATGAAGGTTTTTTCCCAAAGCAAAAAATGCTGCTTGAAAAATCTCTCACTTGTCCTTCTATAAAACGCTTATCTGGTTACTTTACTGAGCCGAGCAGTGCATTATCTTAGCTATTCCCAGACACCTCACATGGATTAGAGCTTGTTTTTGTTTCTTCAAAAACTTCAGAATGGCTATACTGGTGATTCAACTAATGAGGGTGGTGGTTGATTGGAAATAGTGATTATGGTTTGTTTACTTGTTTAACTGAACTGAACCAAAAATGTACTGTCTTCTGAGCTATTCAAGTCCAGAAAAGCTCACTGATAACAGCTTTGTGGTTGGTTCTCTTTTTCAAATGGAAATGGGGTGTGCCACAGAAACCTCACCCTCCCTATTCAAACCAAGGAAGTTTAATAGAAAAAATAACCATTAACTGAATAGTGCTTGAGATATAAACCAATGAAAGCCATTATAACTTGTTCAAAGTGGGGGGAGTGGGGAGGAGAGGGGGAGCATTTCTTGCTTTGTCCTAAGTGTGCTGCATCTTTAGTTATGCTCTGTTAAGGTTTCTGTATTTTAGCTCATAGGGTCACTTGATACAATCAGCCAGCATCAGAGCTCCAGCACTAATAGCAATGGCCATCTTGAATAAATGTAAGTGAAAATTTTTTCTTTAATATAATTTTCTATAAAGTTATTTCCTTTTCAGATAGAATAGCAAGTTCCTGGAGAGGTGAGGAAGTAATTTTTAGTCCAGGTGCACACACCTTCTATTTCCCAACTGTTCTAATGGAAAGAGCATCAGTGGGGGGAAAAAAAATACAAGACTGTGCAAGGTCGTTGACCAAATCATGCCCTAGTTTACATCACAGTCATAGGCCATATCTCGCTCTGAAGGTATAAAAATCCTGTAGGGTAGACACAGATTCTAGCAATGCAAGGGACATTTTCACTGCTGTTCCCCAAACAGCAGTCGCTAGGTCAGCAGGACCATTCTTCCATCAGTCTAGCTGCGTCTACACCAGGTTTGCATAGTTAAAGCATTTTGGGTCATAGCTACAGTGCTCTGGGTACAGATTTTTCACACACCTGAACACTGTAGCAACATCAGCATGAGTTTTAAATGTATATCAAGCCTTAGAGAAGCTAAAAGCCTCTGCCATTTGATACAGGGAGGAATTGGGCCCTAGTTTCCTTTGTTACTGTTACACTTATATGATCATAAAAATTCAAAACATGGGATATAAAAGTAACTGCTGTTTGATAGCTTTATTTTTAACACTTGTGAATTGTACGCTTGTCACAACTCTATGGGACCTTTCTGAAGCTACAATCTAATTCTCCCGTGAAGGACTTTGCAGTGAACTTGCTCTGCTCAGTATTGCTAGTTAGCATTTATATAGTACTTTATGTGTTCAAAACACTTTGTGCTCATTAAATAACTAATCCTCACAATGTGCCTGTTAAGGAGGAAGGTAAATATTATCTCCATTTTACAGCTGGAAAAATTTAGACCGAAAGATGATGCAACTTGCTCAGGCTCACATGGTGAATCATTGGCAGAGTTGAAATTAGAGTTCAAAACTTTTATTTCCAGCCTCATAGTTAACTCTTCAGACCATGCTATTTAAAAAATGTCACTGCCTTTTTGGCATCTTGCTAGCTTCTCTAGCAAGCCAGTTTCTTTATGCTGCCTGAATAGCAGACTTTCAAAGTGAAATTGCTAAACTCATTGGTAAGTTCTGCTTGAAAAGCACGTGGTATGAATGCAGCTCAAATGAACAGAGAGAGGACAAATGCCTGGTAGCAGCATTTTTCCATGCTATTCTAGCTCTGGGTGCTAAGCATGCCAGTTGTGTTAAATTACATTAAAAAACAAAACAAAACATCCATACCACCACCTGTGTATGCCATAGCGTGCATGAATGAGAGATTATCATGAATTTAGTTTCATTTGCACTTTCCATCAGTGGACCAGAACCTGAGCAACCCAAAATATCAATTGATTATATTGATTATTTAGGGCATTCAGCACCTCTTACATCACAATCCAAGTCAGGAATGGAATCTGCATTACAAGAACTGAGAAGTTATTATAATCTTTTACACCACTTTGCCTGGCTCTGCAGTCTAATTTTACTTGTTAAATAGTACATTTGAAGGATACAAGTACATGAAATTTCTTTTGAAAGTAATAGCTTGTGGCTATTAGAATCTTAAGAGATCTTGGGAAGATTTTAATATACTTGTTGGAAGATGATGAACAGAATATGGTATTCTCAATTACATGAATTAATCTGATTCTAATGATATTACTGTGTATTCTGTATGTATATGGTTATGCTGACTTATGCAGTGGCAAATTCTGATACATAGTTATCATTTGTTCTATATATAAAGTGATATGTTCATACATACAAATTACATTTTGCTACTACAGTAACTAGGAGTTTCTTTGCCTTTGTTAGAGGAATTCAAGTTCCAACATCTTAAAAATGGATTTAGGCAAGTTTATTTTTATTTATTTTTATCTTGCAATATAAAAGTCCCCTGGTATACAGGCTTTAGGTGCATTGGTAATAATTCAGTTTACAATTCCAGTGTTGTTTGCACCATACTACCTGCAAAGTTCTCAGAAAAGCATCCATGTGATGCCAAAGAAATACAACAAACAAACAAACTATACAATACACTATTAGACTGATTAACCCTAACCAACTCATTTCCTTTAATTCAGTATATAATTTGATATCTAGTAACCTAAACTGAGCTCTGAAGATTTAGAATGGACCTAACGACTTTGAAACGTTGAAAACACATGAAGACATTTCAGTATTATAGCATTTTAAATTATAAAATGTCAGGTGATGGTAAATTTGGCAAGTTCATTTCTTACATTCCCATAAACCTAATAAGATGTGTATAGCAATTAATTTTCTGTTCTTTGTGGTCAGGAAAAGTGAGGTACACCATTATTCTAGTATTCATTGTTGTGCTGCAATAATGCACTGTAAAAATGTTATTTCCTAATATAAAAAGAGATGGTGCTCTGTAGTTTAATAAGCTTAGTATTTTTTTTAAACCTGTCAATACTTTTATAGCTGAGATAAAAAATTTTAGGGTTTTGGAAGCAAAGCAGCCAATACAAGTCCTTTCTTATATATTGGCTCGTGAACCACAGCAGTTTTGTGTTTTTTTCTACCAAATGCTTGCTTAACTAGTAGTGGTAAGACTATTTCTATTCTGCTTTTGGTAGCCTGAGCTACTCAGCAGGAAACACATTCTACTTGACCACTTTGAGTGCATCTGTTCCTTAGGTGAGAGATGGGCTACCATGCTAATTGTTTGTCACTAGTTTGAGGATGACCTAGCACCTATTCTTTCCAGACTTTGTGCACTTCAGCATGTATTTGTCTGCTATGTATCTCTTTTGCTGAATAATAAAAGGCTTAAATTCTGTAATTTTTAAGTAACTCCTGTGTTTTGTACTTTTTCTGACTTTCTACTAACAATAGCATGACCATAATAATGCATCCAATAGCGTACTGGCTAACACGCTTCCACTACCCTGATACAATTCTAGAATGATTTTCTCTGTTTTATTTTTGATACCTATGTTTATTATTCCCTAGTTGGAAGAGGAATATGTGATCTATTAATGAGCTTGCCCAAAGCATAAGGCATTCTATCACTGTCTCCTGTTTTGTTTTATAGGATAATTGAATATAGTTTCATTCTTTGCTCAGATCTTTTCTTTGCTTTACAGTGAATTCCATGAACTGCATACCTTCCCATGTGCCTGGATGTTGTTTACTTTTCCCCAGCCCTTCCGTATATTACCATTTCATTGCACTTTCACCTACCTCTTTTTTTAAACTGGTATTTAATTCATGAAAGTAAAGTTCTTCTGTATTATAGTTTGCAGCATTATCTAAGAATCCTGACGTTTAAGTAAAATGTCCAACGCTTTAACTAGCAGTTCCTTTTTTTCTTCCAAAAATGACACAAATTTCAAACATGATATGCCTCTAATTCCATTATTAGTATCAATACTTACATCCTTCTCTTGATGGTGATTGATGTTTCTTGGGTCTTTTCCCTGCTGAAGTCTAGTTTACAAACTGGTGGTTTCTTGATTCTCGTCTCCATCCCTTAATAAATTCAGGAGCCCTAACCCTCACTAATAATAATAAAAGTAAATAAATGTTTGTAAAGTAATTGGTGAAACGAGTTATTTGTTTTAACATAATTGAAAATCCAGTATAAGTAATAATTGGATGCATGCCAAATGGAGGAATCTTGTCTGCTCTTTTAACCAAATAATTCAGTTGTTTTGGGCTAGATTTTTGGACTTCAAGTCATTGCAGAATGTGTTTGAAATGCAGTTAGTTTTCAAATCATTAACAGTTACCTGCAAAGGGTAAACAGGTATTTGACTTCCTTTTAAAGAAATCTTAGAAATCCAAGTCTGTCTGTGTTAGGAGAGACTGTTGGATGATTGAGGCAATATAGCAACAAGTGCCAGGGAAGTAAAATCTGATAAATTGAGAGATGTTAATTTTATTACCGGGTTTTTAATTAACCACGTGGACGCAGCCCATCCTTTAATGGGTCTATGCACCTATGCATATTGCAGCAAATTTTTCTCCATGAATTTGCCACATAACTGTGATCTAGATTCTAAAACAGTGGTTTTCAAGCTTACAGTCAGGACCCAGTACTGGGTCGCAGACCCTCAAGTACCGTGTCACGGCACCCGCTGCTGATGATGCCAGAAGGCTAGAATTGTTCAATGATGTAATTATTGGATTGTGGGCATAAATGATTTTTTCACTAAGGCCTGAAAAAAGAGTTTGAAAACCACTGATCTAGAATCCAAGCTTTAAATTTCTTTAAAAATTGTTACTAGCCTTAATGGGTGTGTGGTGTTTTTGTTTGGTTTTTTTTTTCTTCCACGTCTGCAGTTAGCAGGTTGCTATATTGAAATTGCTATAGCAGAAGACAGAAAAATGGTCCATCTACTCTATTAGCTTGCCTCAGTATGCTCAGTACCAGGTGTTTCAAAGACAGTTGTTGAAAATCTTTGCAAAGACTAATTTTGTAATAACATGCCTGTAGGGAAGAATTTCCTCCTAACTTCTGTGAAGTAATGGCTGGCTTATTGCACTGAAGCAAGAGGACTATGTCCTCTATTTGAAGAGTCTCAAACTCGCAGCCCCTAAAGTTATTTCTTGCAGCCCGCAATGACACTATCATTGTTGGTATTTGCAATACCGTTGTATGAAAAGGTTTCAGTGGTGCAGCCTTTGGCCTACCAAACTAGTCCTCATGTGTGCTGTGGCCCGTGGGCTAATGTATTAGCCTTTATGTGGCCTTGGGGTGATTTGAGTTTGAGACCCCTGTTCTATTTTATCCTAATGATTGCAACAAATGTTTTTATTATCCTTGTAAATATCTAATTGTTTTTTATGAATCCTGCTAGGCTCTTGGGTCTCAACTATACCTGGCAGCAAATCCCACAGGTTAATGTATTTAAAAACATTGAAGGAAAATTGCCTTGTTCATTAGAGAGCACATAAACAAACATGCCTGACTCACCATCTCTATACCATTCACTATTTTAAATAAATTGAATCAGTCCTCTCTCCCCACGCACACACACCTTCGCTCCCTATATGATGTTTCTTCCAATGCCTCTGATTATTCTTGTCCATCTCTGAACCCTATCTGTTTCTGCTGGGACTTTTTTATATGGTAACCAAAAATGAACAAAATGTTTAAAATAAGAGTGTACCAACAGCTTTCATAAGGGCGTTATATTTTCAGCAGTTTTTCCTCTGTAAACTCTGAAATTATGTCTACCTTTGTCTGCAGACAGCTTGAAACAATAGCACTAATATCCCTAAACTGCCTCGTTCACTTCAGTGAGGAGTTAATTTGTTAATTGAATGCAGCTATTCTAAATGTTTGCTATTTCACTGCAGATCATTTTAGTAGGAATATCCATCTACTACTGTACTTCTCTCTTCCTGCAGGGTGATATTGGCAAATGTTGTTGTGACAGGATGAAGTAGAGTAGCTAGTTTGAAAGTTCTGCAGAGATTGGGACTGAGGAATTAAATCTTGTTCCCAGCCTTAAAAGTTTCCTTTGCTTCAGTCTGAAAGAGCAGGAAAGAAGAGCTGTATCCATTAGTATGGAAAGATTCAGCTGCCCTCTTTAGTACCAGAACTGCTTCTCCCACCTTCCTTCCTATGAAAATCCACAACTACCCCTTTCCAGCTGTCACAACCTTCACTCTTTTCCCAAGCAGTTTAATGCAGTTATGCATTATTCTTGCACAGATCTGCAGTAGTGTGAAGTTGAATTGGATACCAAAATAAAGGATATTATACTAGAGTGGACAGCGCATTAAAGAAGGAGGGGGGTTGGTATGTGGCAGTGCTACGTAATTATGGGGTGTCTGTCATAGAATTCTCAAGTCCAGTGTGTCACAGAAACATGGGACATTATGCCTACTTAACTGAAGCAGATGGAGAGTTTCAGCACTTAGCCCTTTCATTTAAGGGCTGAGTGTGCATAATTACCATTCATGAAACCTTTCAGTAAGGAAGGGTGAGAGATTTGATACTTGTATGGTGCAAACTTTTTCTTATGAAACAAAAATTTTCTCTGACTTATTTATATACACTGCAGAGAAGAAGAAAAGAATGGTGTGTCCCCCCCCCCCTTTTGCAGATCACCTTGTAAGCCTATTTTTCCGTATAATTAAGCAGGATGCAAGTTACATTTTAGCAATGTTGGGTCCATCTACAAGTCCTTATGGGTAGTGTTTTGATTTTTTTTTTTTTTAATTAGGCTTGCATAAGGACTTTTAAGATGGGCCCAGTATTTGAGGCGTTTATTTAATTTCCAAATTATTTATCAATGGTAGGGTTTTTTGCATTATACAGAAATCCTTTGCAGATACTGTACATAATCTTTCTTTTTTTGTGTTACTATCAAATGCAGAGTTAACTGAAGTTATGTAAGTGGATTTACGTAAGTTTTAGCCATTAACTGATACTTTTCAATCATCATAGTCTATATATAAGCTATTTCTTTGCCCCTTTAATTTTCCTTAATGTTGTATCAGCTAACATTCCCTTTCCCCTCTCACCCTGCCCCGCTCCCTCCACTTTTCTGACTATATTAGACTACAGTCTAGTTCATTCTTTCTTCCTTGTTTTTCAGACCAGCAAAAATGGGAAGTACTGGATTCTGGTTTCCTCCAAGAAGAGTCAGCGGAACTGGTTAAGACCAAAATCTGAGGATTTACTGGGCTATCATCAGGTGTGCACTAAGAAAAGACTACCATAATTTGTTTAAGTATGCACTTTTTAAATGGTTTGATATGTTTGAAAGCTGTATGCAGTACAGTAGATTTTTGATACTATATATCATCATTCATCCTACAGTTGTGAAAGCACCAATGAGAGTGAGAATTTTAAGTGATATGTTAAGTCACAAGCAGTCATTATACTCATATAAAATTCGTTCAGCTGGTCTTTGGAAAGTGTAGTGTTTTTAAGCTTTGTCTTCATTGCTCAGTCTATACATCCACAGGTGAGAAGTGGAATTCTTTTTATATTGAAAGATAATTCTGACATTCTTCAATAAGTACTGCAAAATACCCTAGGAATATCAGTCAACAAAAATCTGAAATTAATCACTGTCATAACCATGGGGTCAAATTCACTCTTTCTTTGTTTTAACTCTGCACATTTGGGTACATTTTGAGTAAGGTGAATTCAAAATCATCTTTATTCATTTGGATCGTAGTGAAATTAAACATCATTAACTATGTTTAATATGTGTCATTCTCTCTAGCATTCTATTGTATGTTTTTGACCCACATTAGAGAACTGGAAGCTTTGAAGGGTGGAGAAATAAAGTACATATAGAGGATAACAAACTTCAATTGCAGTGAAGTTAGTTTGATTTTATTTCTCAAACTCTGATTAAGGGAGGAAATCTTTTTGTCCACAAATTTAACTTAGCTTTAAAGTTGATGGGCCAGATCCTCCTCTCATATCAATATAAATCAGAAGTAACTCAGTGAAGTCATTGAAAAATCAGACTCACTGATTCATTGCATCACTTGATAGGAGAGGAGGGTTGAAACTAAGCTGCTTCTTTGACAACCTGCAAACATTCCCACTCAAGAATTGGTTCCCCACACTCCCATTTCATGAGTCTGAATGTATAGAGGCAACTTTCTTGAAAAATGGTAATTCTTCAAGATCGAAAAGGGCAGCCATGTTACTCTAGTTCAGCAAAACAAACAAGGAGTCTTGTGGCACTTTTAAAGACTAACAAATTTATTTATCACATCAGCTTTCATGGGAGGAAAGTTCCCCATCTTCAAAGCATCTGACAAAGTGGAATTTTCTCCCATGAAAGCTCATGTGATAGATAAATTTGTTAGTCTTTAGAAGTGCCACAGGACTCCTTGTTCGTTCTTCAAGAAACCTCTTTTCCTTCACTGGGTAACTTAAGAAAAGCTGTGATACGACTTAATAATAAACTTTAGCGTGACAGTTCAAAGTTGCAGTTTGCTAAACCTTAAAGTTAAAAAAATCATGATAGAGCAAAAGAAAAATGCAATTAAATGTAAATCTTCTTGGTCTGTCAGTTCATATTTTTATTTTTAAGGGAGTTGGCATAAGCAGACACTGAATGATTGATTGCATTTTCAGTTTAAAATTCAATCTGAAATTTAATAAAACGATCCTGCCTCTCTCTTCCTCCTGACTAACAGGAAAGAGACTTCCCTTCCCTTTCTCTCTGGCTGTCTTGCGTGGCATGTCTTCCACACTTTTGCAAGGTTCCTGTGCTTCTCTTCCTAAGCGTATGCCCTACCTCACTTGGGCATTGTTCTCAAATTTCTTTTTCAAGTAATGTTCACTACCTCGTTGTCTCCTAAACAGAAATCCAGTGGCAATGGGGAGGAGAAGATGGCTGACCCAGGGGACAGGCTGCTTTGAAAGCTAGCTATCTTCCTTTCACTGCCAGCTAGGGACTGTTCATTTCGTTCATTAGAGGAGGTGGCATTAGCTTGGAGCAGCTGCTGCCTGATGCTCTTTGCCTGACTCCTGGCTGCTCTTTCCCACCTGTCCAAACAGCTGCTTCTTTTAAGCTGCAAGCATGCAGCAGCACACAGCAGGGAGCTGAGACACTAAAGAAGGCAGCAGGCTTGGGAATAGTGCCCTTCAACACTGCACATCAAAACTACCAGCTCAGGCTACTGACATCGACTTCTGGCGTGTATGGACAAAAATGCATGTAGAACAGTTATTCAGCCAGACTTCCTTAGCTGATAGCAGCATGGTTTGGATTTTCAAAAGCTGGAAATTACTCACTTGCAATAGAAATGCAAAATTATTCAAAATCTGCCTGGCTTTTATATTGAGCGCTGCCATTCATTCTGCTTCTCTCACACAGCCTTTTATCATGCTGTTGTAGATCTAGCTTCTGATCCATTCCACGCTGGATCCTTTATTTCAAGCTGCTGCTGTTTTGATCTTAAAATAGTACTGTAGTACTTCTGGTAATAAAAGGTTATAAAGTACTGTGAGATCACCACAGATCAGTGGCTATCGTGTATTACCAGATTAAGAATTCAGAGCTAATCTTGCCAACAGACAATTTCAGTGGGACAGACCACCTCCTCAGTGGGTTTCCTGTGTATTTCAGAGATCTAAATATCTCAAGCTAGATTCTGAACCTTCTAGAATCAATGAATAAGTGCTTCCATCTTGATCTAATCTGACTCTCAGAATTTTCTCTGTTTCATGATATAGGAATGTTCAGACTGTCTGGGGAGGATGGATATTTCCAGTGTTGAGCTGAAAAAAACAAACTATTATTTATAAATTAGGGGGGTTTAAAATACAGATCTTTATCCGTATCAGTTTTGACTTAGTACCATATACAATTACAGGAAATTTTCGCTAGGTATTAACTGGAGCCTTGTGTATACTTTTTATATATATGCAAAGAACAGTTTAATCCCTTGCAAAATCTGCAGTTGCCATAAATCAGCCTTATCTGTATAGTTACTTTTGATGCCTTCTGTAATCTTTCTGAAACATTGCTTTTCTCTATCAATGCCCTAAGGAACAGTTACAAGGTGTAGCATCAGGGCACATGTGGATCTGTTCATTTTGAGCAATGCATTTTGAGAATTGTGACAAATAGTATAAAGAAACCTACAGGTATTACATTAGACCAGCTGAACCTAATTTTATTAAGTTTTATTCAGAAGCATCACATAGCAAGTAAACTTCAAAATTAAGTTTAGTTACAAACTAGTTGTTTCTTATTTTTTTTTCCAGTCCCCTTTTGCTTTCTTTTACGACCACATGAAACTTGAGAAGCCATCTAAAGCTAAATCATTTAGTGGAGTTGGGCAATTCCCAAGTGTCCAACAAGAAGGCCTGGTTTAGGCTGCGATGGCCACTGTCATTCCTGGTGATTTGTCAGAAGTAAGAGATACCCAGAAAGTCCCTTCAGGGAAACGTAAGCGTGGTGAAACCAAACCAAGAAAAAACTTTCCTTGCCAACTGTGTGACAAGGCCTTTAACAGTGTTGAGAAATTAAAGGTTCACTCATACTCTCACACAGGAGAGAGGCCCTACAAGTGCACACAACAAGACTGCACCAAGGCCTTTGTTTCTAAGTACAAATTACTAAGGTATTAAACTCTATTTATCTTTCAGATTATATTATCTATTTTATGTTGGCCATTTTAAGCCTTGTAAAAGTATATATTTGTGTACACATTCTTCAGCTGATTTGCAGAGAAGAATTGTTAATTAAAATAGACATTGGTTTGTTTCTAGAATTCTAAAGTACAGTATGCAAGTTTACCAGCTAATGTCTGTTTTTATAAATGAGAATAGAATTTTCATTTGTATAAGGAGTTGCCACAAGAAAGAGCGTATGGACTGAGAAAATTTGGCTATGGACGTTTACGCTTTCATACTTGCCCATATTCCTGTTCCAGTAGCTAAAAACCACCAAAAACTAAAGTGTCAATTTAAATGAAATGGTTCATGTTTTACTATATTTAAATTTGTCAAACTATCTTTGTAGTGTCATGCTGTCAGCTAAAAATGATTGTTGTGAAGAAATGTTAGTATAGTATTTAGCTGCCATTAAAAAAAATGAACACTTGTATTTTTTGATCAAAATAATTACTTACAGAATATATCTATGTTTAAAGGCATATGGCTACTCATTCTCCTGAGAAAACCCACAAGTGTAATTATTGTGAGAAAATGTTTCACCGAAAAGATCACCTAAAGAATCACCTACATACACACAATCCCAACAAAGAGGCCTTTAAGTGTGAAGAATGTGGAAAGAACTACAATACCAAGCTTGGGTTTAAGCGTCACCTGGCTTTGCATGCTGCAACAAGTGGTGACCTCACCTGTAAGGTATGTTTGCAGACATTTGAAAGCACGGGAGTGCTGCTGGAGCACCTAAAAACTCATGCAGGCAAATCATCAGGCGGCGTAAAGGAGAAAAAACACCAGTGTGAACACTGTGATCGTCGGTTCTACACCCGAAAGGATGTCCGTAGACACATGGTAGTGCACACTGGAAGAAAGGACTTCCTCTGTCAGTATTGTGCACAGAGATTTGGGCGGAAAGATCACCTAACACGCCATATGAAGAAAAGTCATAACCAAGAACTTTTGAAGGTCAAAACAGAGCCAATGGACCTTCTAGATCCCTTTACCTGCAATGTTACTGTGCCTATTAAGGATGAGCTGCTTCCAGTGATGTCTTTACCTTCCAGTGAGCTGGCATCAAAGCCATTTACAAACACTTTGCAATTGAATCTCTACAACACTCAAATTCAGTCCATGCAGAGTTCTGCATCTGCACACCAAATGGTCACTACATCATTACCCTTGGGAATGCCTTGTCCAATAGATATGGAATCTGTCCACGCGTCACACCAGCTGTCTTTGAAATATCCACTCAGTTCTACCTCATATGCAATTTCTATGCCTGAAAAAGAACAGCCATTGAAAGGGGAAATTGAAAGTTACTTAATGGAGTTGCAAAGTGGTATACCTTCTTCATCCCAGGATTCTCAAGCATCTTCATCTAAATTGGGGTTGGATCCTCAAGTAGGGCCATTAGATGATGGATCTGGGGAGGTTTCCCTTTCTAAAAGCTCTGTTTCAATCAGCGAACCTCTAAATACCCCTTCATTGGATTTTTCTCAGTTATTCAACTTCATACCAGTAAATGGCCCTCCCTATAACCCTTCAGTTTCAGTGGGAAGTCTTGGAATGAGCTATACGCAGGAGGAGGCGCATTCTTCAATGACTCAACTTCCACCATCAACACAGGATCCGCAAGATCCTAGCAACAGTATAGGTCTTGGGTCTCTGCACTCATTGTCAGCAGCTTTCGCAAACAGTCTAAGCACAACCACCACCCTACCACGTTTTCATCAAGCTTTCCAGTAGGATGTACAAAGCCTGCTTATTACTGTCTGTTTTTAGAAATGCCTTAGGTAACCATTTTTAACTTAGTGCCTATTATAAGACATTATAAATCCTCTGCTTTTGTACAGTACCAATCTCATGAAGCCAGTAAGAAATTTTAAATGAACTTTTAAATGTTTTGAAAGTGTGTTATTCTCAACTGTGTTGACTTTGTTTTTTTTTAAAAAGTCTGTGTATTATTATAATTTTCACTGCCAATTTGACACGCTGACACAAAAATCAATAGAAAGCAATCCCGACTAAACTTTGACACATCCTTTGTTGAAAACTTTTTTCAAACTTATCAGTCATTCTGTTTTGTCAAGTAAATGGTAAGCTCTACCTTTGTGCATTTTGTAGTAGAATCTTATTTTTTAATTTTACACACAGTTTCCTGAAGATCTTCAAATAAACTAAATGGTGGTATCTGATCTGGTTCATAATCTGAAATCAGCATTGGCAATGTGTACATATTTACATTTTGACTTAAAGTCACTATGAAAGGTTTTAAGAACTTAGTATTTTCTGGCTTAAATGTTTGCAGCCCGGGTCAAGATTGGATAAGAAGCAATTTAACTTAATTATTTAAATTTCGATACAACAAAAAAAATTTTAAATTAATCTTTATTCTTGCGTGGCAAATGTGTCAAGTTACAATTGGAACTGGTTTGTGCTTTTGGGACTCTGCTGAAGGGAAAAGAGGCAAAATGAGTGACTGACCCTGAAATATAAAAGTGTTGTAAATTAGTAGTGCAGAATATTTTGTCACAATTTTTTGATTTAATTCTTAACTTGCTGTTTTTGTTTTTAGTAGTATAGAAAGTGTACTACATAGGAATCTTCAGATTTTATAATCACATCTGTAGACATAAGTCTTTCCCAGCTGCCACAGCCAAAGTGTGGGTCAAGTCCAGCCAGAAGTTGTATATCTATTGTCAGGTCAATGTGAGTCTGCAGTCAGAGTATGAATGTAAATTTGCAGATATCCGTTTTTTTCTTGGGTGTTTTTTTTTTGTTTGTTTGTTTGTTTGTTTTTTGTTTTAAGTGCAGTGGATCCTTTCAATTGTGTGACGTGGTGTGTTATGTCCTCCTAAGCGACAAATTAAATGTTAATTACACTTACTACACCTGGGTACTTGGCTAGGAACTTTTTGCCCACTGCCAAGGTTTAAAGACAGGACTCTTAGGAGTGAAGTAAAAGCATATTGCTTACACCACTTTTACCTAATCCGATATACTCACTTTCCCTTCCCCTAATAACCAAAAGAGAAATAACTGTGATGTGTGAAAGCAAGCTAGATTTGCTTTAACTCAGTACTAATATTCATTTTCCTTGTCATTTTTTGATAAGGAATTAAAAAATAAAAATGAAATACATTAGTATCACTCAGTCAATAGTGAGGATGCATATCAGGTTTTAAGTGGTTAAAATAAATATACTTCACAGAAACAAAAGTTGCTCCCATTGAAGGAGCTTTTGCTCCCAATATTTTATCATTAGCTCCTACTTTTTTTCTCTAGGAGCAATATGCAGGTGTAGTTTTACTATTTTATACTTATATGTATTTAAATTTTATTACTGAAAGATAATGTTTTTATAAATGTGTTTGTGTTCCAAAGGCATTAAAATAAGGATGTATTAATAAGGATAATACCTTTTCAAATTCTGCAAACTACTCCTAGATGTTGGTTTTAGGAGCATATTATCTCAAAGTGGACTTTAGCTCTGCTTCATGACTGCTTCCTTTAGTTTCTATGAAACAGATTGCTTACCTACATCTTTTGTTGAATGATGTGTTCAATATTGCTTCCCTGCCCTCCCCTACTCCAAGCATTTTAAGGAAAGGAAAACACTGTGTGAAAAGAGTGCAGAATAAACAACAGAAACATTTTAATGCTAGTTTAAACCAGCAAATGTGAGATAAAAAGCAAGTGGAAAGAAGTTACTTTATTCTGGATCTTGCTGAACCAGTTTGGCTAATGATAAATGGATTCCCTTCCCCTAATGGGCCACATTGTATGTGGAACTGAGCATCTTCAACTTTTGTTGAAGTAAACAAAATTTTGAGCATGCAGAATCATACCCTTTATAAACCACATTTGTCACCCACAAAAGGCAGTTGGAGACAGACAATACCATTAGGTTGTGTTTGTCAATATATGCAGCTGTTGGAAAATGAATACGCATATCACCAATTTCAGAACTACAGTGAATTATTAGTCTGGCAGCAGGAAAGGCCACTTGTTAGTGTTGCAAATTAGTTTAATCTTAACTGCCAACACAGAACATTCTGACAGACCTATCCCATTGCTTAAGGGATGGAAGTGGTGTGTATCTAGCATTTAGAAAAAGACAGTGCCATCTGTTTATCACTTTTAGTTCTGATCACACTTGATTAAAAAAGAAATAAAATTTGCTAGCATCCATTTTTTTCATCTATAACCTGACTCTTTACTACTAATGGTAGTGCCTTCAGTTTCTAAAAAGGGATTGACGTTTCACTTCAGAAATAGGGACCTCAGACAAGATATTGAACCTCATTCGGTCAGGGCTTCAGTTGGTGGCTACATGATATATGTTTGCCACTGAACTAGGATGTATGAATATGTGGAAGCAGATTGACACTGTAAGCAATATTAACACATTAGTGCTTTATAGTATATTTAGGCAGAGTTATTATTGGCCACTATTAAAATGTCAGTTTTTAAACCCTACTTTCTTGTTACCGAGTCGAGTTTTTTTGGGGGGGGGGGGGCGGGTGGAAGAGGGGAGGGAGGCTGGCTGATCATGCACCACTCTTTGTGCAACTTTTAAACTTCTAGTATGTTTTTTTTAAAAATATATATATATTTTTGTGTACTTGTGGCTTGTGCTTTATTTAGTAGTAAATTTGTGGAATAGAGTGATTTATTGTTAATTTCACAGTAGAGGTTTTTAAAAACCATATACTGACTGAAACATGAGCCAGAGCTGATTTGCTTCTTAAGCTAATAATGAATGTTAAGAGTACATATTTTCAGGATCATTTGCCTAGTGAGCTATACATGTATTATAGGCCAATATTTTTTAAAATAAAGCTTGGTCAACCTCTATGTTACACATATTACAAGATATAGCACTTTCAAAAAGAAACCCTAAACCTTTTAAGAAAATTTCTTACAGGTTATGCTTTTTATTATAAACCCTTTTATTATAACTTGTTTCAAGTGCCATTAGATTACATATATGTAGGACTTTGATATAGTGCTTTGTGTACAAAATGGTAGACATTGTAATTTTTAAACAGGTACATTTTTACAGTGTTTTCTTATCAATTTGCTATATTGCACAAAACCAGTGTGTCTTTCTTAGGGCTTTACAATGGTTTTTTTTTTTACTAGGTTTACATGTGTCAAACTACACTGTCTTCTGCCATTTTTAATACCAATCAAAACAAAAATTGTATGCATTCCTCACCAGTTATGAATTGTGCATTCTGGCGTTTTGGATGTAAATTGTTGAAAAAATATTTAACAAGCAGTATTTGTCATAGAACTTTACCCTATCCTATATTAGCTATGCTGCCAATAGGGCCTGATCCTGCACCCATTAAATTAAAGGGGAGCAGGACTCCACCCTTTCCTATGTCTGTTTCTCATACACTGGTTTAGCAGCTCATCCTACATATTGTCAGTCTATGGGAGGCCTATAAAGTAAACTGCATGGACTTTCAGCTGCCCATCCTATATCCTCCCAATGTACCCGTAAACCCAGCAGGTATTTAACATTACACAGGAAGACTAAATAAAGTAATGCCATGATATTGTTAGTGTGCGTTTGGAAACTCCCAAAGCCCTTATACAATAAGTATGTCTTTATTTTGTTGGAAGGCAGTGTCTTTTGATAACATTTATCTAGCCCTGGAAGTGACACAGAACTATAATCATATGTAAACACTTTTCAGTATAAGCTTCAGTGGTACAGTTGAACCAGAATGAATGTTTATCTTCTCAGAAACACTCCTGCAATATTATTATATTGGATCATGCTGCTAATGTTACTTGGGATACAACTCCTCTCATGGTGCTACAAAACTTTCTGTCTCATTCAGATGTATTTTTACCCATAGAGAAAGGACTATACTAGACCTATAGGTATACAATATATTTTTATACTGTGACTTAATTTGTCATTAATGAACTTTGTACAACACCACAATGTATTCATATGCACTTGCAAAAGGAAAATCTTGGACATGAAAATGTATATCCAAACAAGCCCAGCTTCCCCCCATCCCCAAACACACAAAACTAGAGGATGACTGTTAGTTAAAATGAAATGTGGGGTTTTTATATGGTGTGGAGTGAAGAACATGCTGTGTTGCTAAGAGCCCTTTCAGTTTAGACAAAAACTGGGAAAATTATATTAGGGAATGGATAACGCACCTGAACCTGACTTGGATTGGTGAAATTCTATTTTTAGCCAGTTTGGACTTGTATGCTAAAATGTTTTAGTGATAAAGATTGAGTCAAAAAAGAAAGGAAAAACAACAACAACAACAAAAAAAACAACCCCTGCATTCCAGACTGAATTTGTATATGTTTCTTGCATTTAAAATTGCTATCCTGTGATATGGGAAATTGAGTTGCTTATCATGTATATGTACTTTAAAATGTATTCACAAACTACTGTTGTATTTGTATAAAATATAGACAAAAAGATGGCATATATATTTTTGTGTATAAGCTCTGTAAAATAGCAATCGCATTATGAAGCTGCAACAGAACTTCATTTTAGACACTCACATCCAAAGAAACAGACTATTTATTGTCCACATACCCGATTATAAAATATACCTTGCTGCTATTAAACAATAGTTCTGCAGCTACAGTGTTATGTGTGCTGTACAAAAATATGTGAACTCCACAAAATATATCAATAAAATTACAGAATGGTTTTAGTTAATGCATAACATATGGCTGGCATTTTAATAGATAAACATGGTTGCATGTGTGGGATTTCAGAATATGATCATAAATTACAACTGACACTTTGAGTTTTATTCTGCAAGGATTTAACAACTTGTCTGTCTTAAAACTGGTAAGATGGCAGTTATTCAGAGACTTGTAAAACAAAACATAGGCATCTGCAGTACATGATTTAACCAAGTCACCAATGTGAAGATCCTGCTTTCACTGCAGAGTTTAGTAGTGGCATCTCTACATTGAAAATAAGGATTGAGGAAGCTGCCACATTAACTGTTGAAACCTGCTATGGGAAACTGGCAGGTGAGTCTGAGACTTAGTAGAGCATGAGACTAGCAACGTGCAGCTTGATCACTTCAGACAAATATAGGCAATTCATGTTCACATTACACTTATTTGTAATTATTGTATATTATGCTTTAAACAAGACTCTTGGATTATTTCCATGACAAACTTTCCCGAGCATCTCTGTGGGGCCTGAACTGTACAGATGCATTAGTCACTACAGTTAAGGCCTCATTAAAAACAATCAGTAACTCAGTGGCTAGTGCGTGAAGATCATAGTACTATGCATCCAATAGAAATCCTAGTCCTGCCTTGCTGAATAGATAGTTTGTCTCCCCTTGCTCCCATTCCACGTAATTACTACTTCTAACATTTGACTTGGCATACAAGGAATCTGAAAGACTAAATTCATATTCCATCCATTCTCATTTAGTGTGTTTGGATTTACATCGCATAGAGTATGCAGATTAGGCTGCACCACTGACTACGTTCTCTGCCTTTGCTTTCTCTTCCCATGTTACCGGGTGGGGGGAGGAGGAAGAAAAGGTGGACAGGAATTGGAAAAGAGGTTCTGGTCCTTGAAACTGTGTATAATCTAGATGTTCACCTTTCTTGGGAGATTTTTACCTCATTTAGCTCTTTCCAGTGCACTGACTGATGCCCATAAAAAATCACTTGTGTACAGTGGGTTTCTCAGGTGTCTGGGAGGATTGTTTATATTGTAGGAGTGCCAAAAGGCACTCATCAGAATTTGGGCCCAGCTCTTGACACCTGAAAGATATGTCCCCTATTCTGAGAATCTTACAGACTAGCCTGACATCTTTCCTGTGTTGTCTGTTGAGTGATGTTAGTTACATTTTTAAAGCCCCTCCCCAACACTGTTCTCCCATTAAAAAAAAAACAAAAAAACCCAACCCATCCAGGTGCCTGAGCCAGTCATCTATAACACGGCTTCTGGTTGGCTGGTACTGTCAGATGGATTGTAAAGCATTTTCTCTAAAAGCCTATTGCACTGTCCCTTCTTTGGCAGCTCAAGCTGCCTTCTCCAGGCATTGGGGACAGGTAGGGAGGGTGGCACTTCTTATCAGATTCTGCCTGTTCAGAGTAACCAGTGTTCAAGCCCTTTCCTACCTCCTGTGAGCCTGGCTCTGCTGCTAAAGGATTTTCAGCTGCAGGGTGGCTGTATGTTTTGCCAGCTACCTTTCAGTATGTCCTCATCATTTCTACGTTTGGGGAGGAAGGGGAGGTAAATAAAACCTACTGTGTTGTACCAAATGGCCACTATATTCAGCCACCCTCCAAAAACTGGTATAACTGATGCATTAGTGCTACCTGCCAGAGCAGTTACCTGCTTCAATGATCAACTGAGACTTATCTTTTAAGTCCCTCCCGCTCTGTGTCTTCTTTCTTCCCTATTGACGGAGAAGAGGTTACTGCTTGACACCTGCAGAGAGCTCAGAGATGTTCTCACTTCAGCTGCATTAAAATAAAAGGTCTCTTATGAACCTCCCTACTATTTAGCAGGCAACAACTGTGGTAAATTGAAGAGGGCTCTATCTTCCTGAGCAACATATCTAGTTCTTCTTTGTGACTAAAAGGGAAAACATAGTTAAATTCTGGCTTTTGCCTCCCTTTTCATGGATTCTGCAGTATGGAAATTGCTTTGGCAGGAGCAAGAATTTAGAGCAGGTTTCCAAAACCATGGTCCATGATCTGCTGCTGGCCTGGGGAGCTATTGGTGGAGCAGAGAGAGCTATGTGGCATTGGCTTCTCCATTTTCAGATGCTATATTGTATTGTCAGATGGAAGTACACTTTTAATTTGCAACACCAGCAATAGCAACTGCCAGAGGAATTTTATGTTGCCATAGTCTCTGTAATAAAGTACAGTGTGAACTATATCAAAATTTGAGGTGTGCAAGAGGATTTAACCCTTGCTTATGGTGATTGAGCAGGCAGAGACCAATGATGCTATATCCCCAGGTTTATAACTGTATTGTGGATGAAGGTGTTGGGAACAGCAAGCATGAAGGAAAGTATTTGGTAGAAGTTCTAGCTAATCATGTCTGGCATTTGCTCATCACTTTGGTCATTGCTACTCAGAAATTAGCTCAAGCTTGATAAATTTCCAAGCCCTAGACCATGAGTACACAGGTTCCTGAGAGAAGATAGTGCCATTTTCTTCAGATCTGAAGTAGATGCGGCAGTGTAAACTTGACTTCCCTTGTCCTCCTCAAGAAACCATGCCATGTAAAAGGCTCTAGTGCATTTTGTTCTTTATTTGGCTTGTGAGGTGCTGCTCCCATTCTAGCTTTTGACTTCCTGCTACCAATGTATTTCTTGTGCATTTATCTTGTGTATGTGGAAATGAATGCTTCTGGAGTAGCCCATGCTACAGCACAGTGGTGATCTGTATAGTCTGTAGGCTTCTGTTGGGCAGTGAAAGTGCTGCTTCTGTGCCCCTCCCCACCACTGTTCCCTCTAAGCTGTGCATGCACACACAGGTTGTGAAACCCATGCAGACAGCAAAATAAAGCGTGCACAAAGAAATTCAACAGTGCTAACATTAGCGCACACAAAGAAATTTTTTGCGCACACAGCCTATGAAAAATTAGAGGGAACATTGCTCTCCACCCCCCATTGCCCTCTAGAAATATCAAACAGATGTCTGGGTTTTTTTGTTTTGTTTTGTTTTTAATAAGGTGCTAATAAAACTGGTTGTTTAAAAAGCACATGGTGCATCTTTACGTGACAGTGTCCTTGGCTCACAGCTCCCATCTACTGTGTCTGGGACTGGAACACCAATAAGAGTGAGAACTCCTTGAAGAGGCTGAGTGCTCCAGGAATGGCAATGATCACAAGCTTACTGTTCTCCCCCAACCACTCACCCCAATCTCATCCCTGTAGGCATAGCAAGCTACTGAGAAACTCATTTGATTTATGAGTGATTATGCTGTGAGGAATAACCCTTCTCTTTTACCAGGAAGAAAGAGAAAGATCACTGGACTCACACTACTTGCATACACCCTCCCCCTGCTATACCAGACAAAATATTAAGAAAGGTGAAACAACTGGATACCATGTAAGGATTAGTACTAGGGAGATGGACCTGGGGATGGGGGAGTGTCATGAAGATAGAGATGGGTGGTTTGGAAGTGTGGAGAGTAAGTGGATTGGGTGGGAGGCAGGGTTAGAGAGGATGAGGGGAGAGAAAGGAGGAAAAACATGAAATGAGACACCCAGGCAAAAAAAACCCAAAGTGCATGAAGGAATAAAAAATATTCTTTGAACAGGGAGGATGAAAAAGGGAAGGGAAGTACTGGGAAGGACACCAGGATATAACAAAAGGAAGAAAAAGGAAAAGAAACATGAAGAATGGTAAAAGGAAAGAATGATAAAAGCAAAGGAAACCTATTAAGACTTTTATTTAAGTATATATTACTATGATTCTAAAATAAAATACTCCTGTCTAGTGTGTATTTTCTGTAATAAAACAGGGAAAGTTCAGGCTGCACCATTAAAGATTAAAGTCAGGAAGTGTCAAGGTTGCCACTTGTGCACGTGCATTCTAATCTAATCTCTTCATGACCTTTAGCCTATATTAAGGCAATTCAGTATTAAAAGTCCCCTATTGCTTTAAAAACAGATGTGGGGCATCTTCCAAGTGTCTCACTTGTGCATAATTATATTAAGTGGCATAATGGTCCATAACATTTTCAAGGACTTAAACTGGTCAGAAGAATTCTGCGATGTATATTTTTAAAATGTAATCAAAAGCTGGTTACTGTACAATTTTTTTCAATCTGGAGCCTAGCCTTCCTTCCATGCAGTTCATGTCAAAAGACAATTAAGTGTGAAAATATTTTGTTAAAAATCTAAGTCACTTCAGGTAGCTAAAAGATTGAAGCAACTTCGGAAGATCCCATTACATTGTTGCCTTCCCCTGGGGTGGGTTAGATATGCCACTAACTTGCACTGTTACTCTACGGTATTATAGTTAGTCTAGTGTGCTGTGTAAAAAGGGTTTTACTGGGTCCTTTTCATAAAAATCACTTTGTGACGTCTAACAAACATAGAGTAGTACAGGGTACTAAAAGATGTTGTATGCACTGATGATTATAGAATATTTATAAAACTGCTCAAACATTTTTTAAAAATTGCCAGGGATACAGACCAAGCCTTGAAAAGTATTTATTGGTATTGGGGTTTTGTTTGTTTGCTTTTAATTAAAAAACATAGTGGGTGGGGGTTTTTATTTTTTGTTTTTCTCAAATCCAAAAGGGGTGTGACAGCCAATGGTATCAACTTGGTAAGTCTTTACCTGTGGTTTCCAGGTTAAGAGTTTCCTGCAAGTATTTGATTTGTCTAAGAGAGTGGCAACCACTTGTACAATGCAGTGAGTCCTGACAGGTAGGAACCTGTCAGCCCCCTACACTTATCGTTGGATACAGTTTCAGCATGAAACTTTCATCAGGAAGAGGCTTTGAAGTTAAGCCCACCTGACTTACTGCTTTTATAACTAAGTTAAGCTTAAGGTAAATTACTTGATATTATTACAGGTAAATCCATCTCTTCCTTCTCTCACAAAATCAGTGTTTAAAGTACGAACAGAATGGTAAAATACTTAAAAGTAGAGCAGTGTATCATAATGGAAACTAACGTAATAGATGCTTGTGATGAGCAGTCATGACATTAAACCCCAAACTCACAGAAGTCCTATTGAGCAGATTGTGCATATCTCTGACAGATGCTTGAAAGCTCTGTCTCTCTCTATTTATTTATTTTTTAAAGCACTGCAATGGACTGCTTGTCATGCCAGTAGAATACTATGGGATGAGCCAGTTCTCCCACCACACCCATCTGTTTTCAAGAGGATATCCCAGAATAAATTGTACCATTTATTAAAGGGATTCAGCATAGGCATTATGTCTTTGTGATAGATACAATGCTGCAATTGAACCAGGAGATGAACCTGTGTTTAGAGCTGTTCATAGGACAGCAGCAGATGGTAGGCCTAGTAATGAACAGTGTTCATTACTATCCAGCACCCTCTCACTTACAATACGATATTCAAATCCCAATCATCACCATTAGTACTGTTTTACTGGGAGAATGCACAGTCAATCAGTGATGAACCCGGCTAATAACGTGCCGAGACCCAATGTAGTGTGTGTCATATTTACTTAATTCTGTGGAAAACCAAGATCTTAGCCTCTGAAGTCTAAGCTACGAGCCTCAAAATCCAGCATGACCCTTTATTTCTCCACTACCCTATTAGAAAAGTAGGGGGGCATGGGATATTAATAGCTTTCCAAGATTCATATGTCCTGATGCTCCAAAGTATTTAGGTGCCTCAGTGACACTGATTTCAGTAGTGCCTAAATACTTTGGAGGATCTGTGCCATTGATTCTTAAGCCAAAGGGGATCAGGTCTGACTTGTATATCAGACACCATTGAATTTTCCTGAAATAACTCCTGTTTGAACTAGAACATAGCTTTTAGGAAAACAGCCAATATTTATTTTAAAATTTCCAGTTTTGTTGGTAGAATGTCCCAATAGTCAATTACCCTCACTGCTAAAAATGTACATAGTATTTTCAGTCTGAATTAGTTCATCTTCAATTTCCAAACATTAAATCTTGTTATACCTTTCTCTGCTAGGCTGAAGAACCCATTGTCAAATATTTGCATTGGGCCAGTAGTTAAACTATCCAGTGCAGTTACCTGAATTGTCTACCAAACAAGTGTGAGTCAGTGTCTTAATTTCACATCATATCAACAGGCTTTGACGCTGTTGTGTCTTGTCTTCACAGAATCTGACTGGTGTGTAATCCATGACTGGGTAGCACACAATAAACTACTAGAAATGTAGAAAAGCAAAGGACAAGGCAAACGTGGCTATGTCTACGTGTCTGAGATTAGTCCGAACTACCCTCAGGCTAGTTCAAACTAACTGCAGCTTTTTAGTTTGAACTAGCTTTTTAGTTCAAACTGGAACGTGTGGCTAGTTTGAACTTCTTTAATCTGAACTAGCTATTACTTTGGGTCTTGCCTATGCTTAGTTCGAACTAAAGTTTGAATTAAGCTGCCTAGTCTGGATTAATCAGTGGGTTTTACTAGTCCGGACTAAGCTTTGGCTAGTCCAAACCAAGAAATTTCTTAGTTCAGACTAAGCAAAGCCTAGTGTGGCCATGCATAGACATAGCCTATATGTCAAGATCATATATGAGATGGTCACAATAGAGCTAGTTGGGTTTTCTTTATTTGTTTATTTCAGTGGCCCACTGCGCTGCAAAATGTTCTGTGTTGCAGCCATCTTTTGGACATGAATAATAATCACCTTATGTTCTTCAGTTCTTGGGGAGGATATGATGACTAAAAAGGGTAATCGCCTCTCAAAAATAGCCTTCGTTGTATCAGCTTTCTATAGAACAGTGCTCATTGAATGCCACAAAAAGAGAGAAAGTCAGGCAGACATCTATTTCCCCACGTGTGCCGAAGTCAGACCTGATATATATAAGTTTCCTGGATTGTAAGCGCAGTTGGAAACATCTAGCCTGACTTCTTGTACAACACAGGCCATAGGCCAGGGATAGGCAACCCCTGGCACGTGTGCCAACACTGGCACCCAAGCCCGTTCAGAGCAGCACACAGCACCCTCTGCAGTACCACAGAAATTGCCATTCCTGCTACCAAAAGCCACTCTGGGAGGCTTCCTTTAGGTGCAGCTGGGACACAGGGGGCCCTCCCATGTCTATGCCTCCATGCACCACAGAAAAAAGCTGTCCAGAGTGGCTCCTCTCTGTAGTGTGATGCTCCTCAAAGGAGCTACTCTGGGCAACTTCTTTCTGCAGCATGCCTGGCAATCCCTGAAAGGAGCTGCTTCTTTTTGTGGCATGCCTGGGACCCTTGTCCCCAGACATACTGCCAAGATGAGCCATTCTGGGCGACTTCTTTCCATGGCATGCCTGGGAAGCACTCCCACTCCAGGCATGAGCACTGCTGAATTTTCAGACAGCCGCCACATTTCTTCAGCAGAGGGGGCTGCCGGCACCTGCTGTGGGTCAGGGAGCAAAGACCAGCACAGGGGTCAGCAAAGGTTGCTGACCGCTGCCATAGGCCATCCCTATATTAATTTCTGTTTGAACAAAAGCATGAGTTTTTGAAAAACAGCCCTGCTTGATTTTTAAAAAACCAGTACAGTTATTGAAAAACAAAGTAGTGATTTAACCATAGCTGATGTGCTCACTGGGCACATTCAGATTCACATGCTACTACCTGAGAAGTTTTACTATTTGTTTTTCCAGCCTATCTGTTCTGCAGAAGCATCCAGGCTCTGAGATACTTAACTGGCTTGTGTTTCAACAGACTTTGTTAACAATTTTAATTATCCAATTGCAAGGCAACCTGTATATCTCCATTATCAAGTTATGTCATCAGTTACACTTTTGCAGTCCTACTGATGGCAAAAAAGATTTCATGAATATAAATGAGTGCACAATCTGAGGACAAAGACAATCTAAGGGCAGTATTTGGACTGTAAAATCTTTATTAATGGTGATGACACATGAGTCAGAAAGAACACAGCTTATCTTTCAAATGCCAATTTGAGGATGGAAGGACTGGAAGTAAGAAAAAGAAGTACTTTGAATTGTAAATTCAGTGAACTTGTTATAGAAATAATTTAATCACAAATGTAGACCCTTACAACCATTTTCACAAAATGATTTTCACAGGAAAAATGCAACTCAAGCCCTAAGGAGATAAAATTGAATCATTTTGCATGATTTTAAAGTTTTTCAATAGAAGCACAAAACTCTCTATAAATCTCTTTTTGAAAGTTATACAGCAACTTTTTAGGTATTAGCACTGGATACATTAGAACTACATAAGTAGTTTTTGTGAGGAAAAATACAACAAACTAAAGCATTTACATTCTCTGAAATCGAATCAATGCCAAATGTCATTTTTGTAGTCATTTTCACATCTGAGACCTAAAATATTTTATACTCATCTTCCTTTTCCACACCCACAAAAGCTTCTCATGTTAATCACATTCTAACTCCACTCCAAGAGAGGGAATGATAGATACTTCAAAAAAAAAAAAAGTTTGTTGATAATGCCTCTGGATTCCTTGGTATATCTTGTCTTACCTGGGTCTGGTGTTTAGACTGTGAGCCCTTCAGGGCAGGGACAGTTTTTGTGGTCTGTTTGGTTTTTATTTTGTACAACCAACAACAAGCAGATTGTAACAACTTACCTGTAATAAATATAAACACTTCTTTATATATGATTGAGGATAAACAGCAACATTAGCGCTGATCCTGTATTCATTTTGCATGTGGAACTCGCCGACGCTCATGGGAGCATTGGCTGTGCACCAAATGCCATTATCATTTGTTACTTTCTAGACATATTGCACTTAAATAAAGGTTGATCTTGCAGACATAAATATTTTGCTATTGATTATTTCACTTCTGTTGTATGTTATATTCTCATGAAATAGGCCACACATTACAATATTGCGATTTTAACCATGCTTTTAAAGTTCCTTGTTATATATTTCTTCCTAATGATGACACTTTAAGCAGTTAAAGCTGAATTGTGCCCACAATAGCCATTGATGCATTTTAGTTGATGCAGTTGTCCTGTTTCCTTGCGCCACTCTGGAAAGAGAAACCATTTGTCGGTGGTCTTAGTTGTACTTCCTCTTCACGTGCACTAACGTGGTGACATAGGTGGCTTGCTATAAAAGGCTTCTTTGGAGGAATTGCATTGGATACAGTAGAACTGCTGTAATGAGAATTTTATTAAATAAAGGGGAGTGCTCCACCTCCTGGTCAATAGGGATCCTGCCACCCGCTTTAGAAAATTGACTAGATGGCACATCCGCAATCTCATTCTATCTTTTGTACCCACTTAACTGAGGACCCACTAATAGAGGGCTTTGGGCATTAAGGGCAAAAGAACACACTCTTCAGTATGCTCTGTGCAATGTATTATGTATGGTTACTGCATTATATGAAAATCAAAGCTATTAAACATTTTTTTTTTAAATTCTGCTTTAATTACGTTCAGAGTGAAAGAGGCCAAGTATCCCTCTTCATTTCTCCCTCGTCCCCCCAGCAACTGCTTTCATGTACAGGATTTCATTTTCTCAAGAAAAGCTATGTTTTTTGACCTTGAAGAGCTTTAGTGTGTACTCTTTAATTACCAAAATCTAGTACAATGAACACCTTGAGAAGGGACTGTCTGCCTGTATAAGTGACAGCACAACTAGGTCCTTGATACATTACTAGATCCCGTCCAGGCACAGGACAAAAATAATAATTAATAAACTCTCCTGCTTTATAGACACATCTCTTTACTGTGCCACATCCCTTCCATCTCATCTTCCTACATCCAGAATTGAGGCCCATTGCCACCAATTGCTATATTACTTGAATCCCTAATTAAATAGTGCACGTCCATTCCCCCTCATTTTTTCTAGGTCATTGGTGCCTACAAGAGCTAAACCTACCCTTTGCTCCTTAGTATGGCTAAAATATGTACCTGTCCCCACAGTGGTAATTACTATCTGAACACCCAGAAGGCAATTTAAAATGCCTCATTCCATAATTTATTAATTTCATCCAAAGTTGTCTAGGCACTTAACTAAGAAGTAAAAGATGTCCCTGCCGTGAAGATCTTACAATGTAAATAAACATAGAGGGCAGAGAAGAGTTACAATTGTAGAAGTGTGACTGCTTGGGGGGGGGGGGTAATACATATTGCTGTGGCCCGGGGGGGGTTGGTTGGTTTGCTGCTATTTATTTTAGTTTAATTTGAACACAATAAAAGCACTGAGTCATTTCTCTGAGGGCTCCTGACACTTTTAAAATACACTGTTATCCTTTGTAATTCCCTAAGTCCCCACCACTTAACCATCAATGACATGAAGCAAAACAAAAATCATGGCCTCCTCCCCACCACACTCCAGCCTCTCACCACCATTATAATTCTCCCTCACTAAAAGCCAGGGAACACATAGGCTTTACGGCTTCAAAATATTTTTAATTCAAGTGTGAGCCAATTCCATAGCTGAAGGCAACTCCGCTGAGATCACTCTGTGCTAGCTTCCTGTCTTTTATAATGGGCTCAAGTGACTTTGGTAGCCATAACTATGGCAGCAGGGCAAGTGGAAGAGGTAATTTCACAAATAGGCACACCATTAGGGTATTATAGGTCATAATTAATGCCGTGAAGTCCAGTTAGATGCTAACAAAGATCTACCACAGAATGTGGTGCACCGTTGTCTCATGCTGATCCATGATACTCCACAAGTGTACCATCAAGGTCTCACATCAGCTGCAGTGACTGGCTGGATTTAATACATACAGTATCTTCTCAGAGAGCCTGCTGCAGTGTCTCGAGTTGGCAAAGGCATAGAAGACAGTACAGTGGAACCACAGAGTTATGAACACCTCTGAAATGTTTGTAACACTGAACAAAACCTTCATGTTCATGTCCATTCCAATCTAGGTTTGCACGTGGGAATCTTTTTCCTAATGCTATCTGCCAGATCAACTCTGGTACCCTAGGGAGTGCACCCTCCTGGAATGGTATATAGCAGGAATGGGCAAACTTTTTGGTTTGAGAGCCACATATTATCTAGAAATTGTGTGGTGGGTCATGCAGCAAGGGAAAGAGTGGGGCTAAGAGGGAAGAGCTGCTGCTGTGCATTGGCCAGAGTGCTGCCGCTGGGCCCATGTGATGGGAGAAGGGTGGCTGCCAAGCTCTGGCTAAGGTACTGCCACTGGCCCACATGCTGGGAGGTGGGGAGGACTGGGGCCAGGAGGGTGTGAACAGCTGCCATACTCTGGCCAAGTGCTGCTGGAGGGCCTCATGAAAGGCTCCCATGGCCTACATGCAGCCTGTGGACCACAGTTTGCCCACCTCCGGTACATAGGCAGCTGCTGCCCTATTGCACCCTCTGAGTTCTTTCTTTCCATCAGTGAGAGTCACTGGGAAGTTTTAATTGGATTAAGCCTTTAGTTCAGAGTATTGAGAATACTTGCCCTGCAGGACGAGCCCTCCCAGGGCCCAGAGTATGTCTTGTTCCCAGGGTTTCCATGTGCAACTTGTCTGAAGAACATCTCAGTAAGCAACCTACATGATAGCAGTCTGAAGTACCTGGGAGAGATGCATGACCAGACAAAGTGCTAGATTTGTAAGAACTTCAGTCTCAGAACCAAAAGAAGACAGGGGTAGTAGGTTAAAATTCCTCCTAATGGATTCATAGACTTTAAGGTCAGCAGCGACCACTGTGATCATCTAGTGTGACCTCCTGCACAATGCAGGCCACAGACCCTCACCCACACACTCCTTCCATAAACCTCTAAACTAGGATTGAGTTATTAAAGACCTCAAATTCTGGATTAAAGACTTTAAGATACAGAGAAGCCACCAGCAAATGGGTTATGCTATAGAGGAAGGTAAAAAATCTCCAGCCCTTTGCCAATTTGCCCTGGGGAAAAATTCTTTCCTGACCCCCTATATGATGATCAGTTAAACTCTGAGCATGTGGGCAAGATCCACCAGCCAGACTTCCAAGAAAGAATTCTCTGTAATAACTCGTAACCCACCCCATCAATTGCCTCATTGGTGTATCTACCACCAGGAGCCAAAATCAGTCAATTGTCAAACTAGGCTGTCCCATTATACATCCCCTCCATGAATTTATCATGCTCAGTTTTGAAACAGCTAAATTTTTTTGCTCCCACTGCTTCCTTTCGAAGGCTATTCCAGAACTTCACTCCTTTGATGGATAGAAGCCTGCAGCTACTTTCAAATGTAGACGTCCTGGTGGCCAGTTTGTATCCATTAATTCTTTGCCCACATTGGCACTGAACTTAAATAATTCTTCTCCCTCCCCGGTATTTATCTCTCTGAGGTATTTATACCGAGCAATCATATCTCCTCTCAAATTTCTTTATGTTAGGCTAAATAAGCCAAGCTTGAGTCATCTCTCATGAGGAAAGGTTTCCTTTACACAACTCATCCTAATAGCCCTTCTCTGCACCAGTTCCAGTTTGAATTCATCTTTCTTAAACAGGAGGGACCAGAATTGCACACAATGTTCCAGACGTGGTCTCACCAGGACCTTGGCTAATGGTACAAAAACCTCCCTATCTCTACTGGAAACACCTGACCTCCAGCCAAGGATCACATTAGCTTTCTTCAAAGCCACATCACATTGGTGGCTCATAGTCATCCTGTGATCAACCAAGTCCTTCTCCTTCTCTGCATGTTTTCAGTGCATATTTTCAGAAAACTATCCACAGTGACTCCAACATCTCTTTCCACTTTCTTGAGTGGTAACAGTTAATTTAGATCCCCATCATTTTATATGTATATTCAGGGTTATGTTTTTCAATGTGCATTACTTTGCATTTATCAACATGGAATTTCATCTGCCAAGTTGTTATGATGCAGTCACCCAAGTTTGTGAGATAACCAGTTACAACCCAGAATTCTGCAATTTTTGCACCTTCCAAACTTTTTGGTGGATATCATCTGGTCCTGGTGATTTATTACATTTTAATTCATAAGTTTTATCCAAAATCCCCTCTAATGACACCTCATCTGGTGACAGCTCCTCAGATTTGTTACCCAAAAAGAATGGCTCACGCTTGGCCATCTCCTTCACATCCTCAACTGTGAAGACTGATGCAAAGCATTCATTTAGTTTCTCATCAATATTCTTAGCTTTGTTGAATGTTCCTTTAGCATCTCGATCATCTCATGGCCCCACTGGTTGTTTAGCAGGCTTCCTGCTTCTGATATATTTTTTAAAAAATTTACTGTTATTCTCTGAATCTTTAACTAGTTCTTCGTATTCTTTGTTGGTCTTTTTAATTATATTTTTACACTTCACTTGCCATCATTTATGCCCCCAATTGTTTGAACTTCCACTTTTTAAAGGATGCCTTCTTGTCTCTAACATCTTCTTTTACTTTGTTGCTTAGCCACAATGGCACTCTTTTGGTTCACTTACTATGTTCATATGTGGGGTATGCATTTAAATTGAGCTTTGATTATAGTGTCTTTAAAAAGTTTCCATGCAGCTTGCAGGGATTTCACTTTTGGCACTGTACCTTTCTATTTCTATTTAACTAAATTCCACATTTGTCTGAAATTAACTGCTACCATGGAGGGCTGCTTTGGTGTTTTGATGAGCACAGAGCAACCAATAAGTCTGTCAACCAGAAAGTGTAAAATGATGATGACATCAGGATTCTGCTGGGAAGAGGGAGTTAAAGACATCCACTCTTTCTGGCATTGGAGGTTATGCAGGGAGTCGTGGCTTTGAGGCTGCCCCCAGGGATCCTCCCACTGCAGAATATACACTCAGAGGACATGTATTGGGACCCAGCATCCCTGGGAAGCTGACATTGGGACCCAGTGTTTTTGGGCTGCTGCCATTTAGCATTGGGGGGCCACAGGCACACCCTGACTTGTATCCTGTGCTCTTTCTGGATTAGGAAGAGCTCTGAGAATAGTAGCCTCAAGGTTACCTTAAAGCTTCTCCTACTGCTAGGCTCTCAGAAGAAGAGGGTGAGGGAAGAAAGTCACTGAGGTCCTGTATCCCGAGGAAACTCTGCCTGAGACAAAAGACCCAGGAAGATCCTAATTCATCCCCAGCTCTTTGCTCTCTGACTAATGTGATGAACCCCCATATTGTGTTAGCACAGCTTGTTTGTCTAAGTTCCTCCCAACTGACCTGTACACAGTAGGAATCTGCTGTTCCACGGAGTCAAGAGATAACTATGACTCCCCAGTCTCACTCAGTTCTGGTCCATATTCCACAAGTTTGCTCAGGGCATGGAGCTAGTATGTTCCAGAATCAAATTTTCCTCTTGACAAACTCACGCTGGTACAGATAGGACCCTGGTAGTCTCAGCAACAAGCTGTGTCTCATTCACGGGTTGCCAGAGACTGAAAGCTTTGAAGCTTGCTTGGCTGGCTACTCCAGAGTTCAGGTAAGCTTCAAAGAGGTCAATGGGGACATCAGGCTTTCCCTCCTACACACAAGTGTGCACAGGGACATCTGTGAATAAATCACACAACTGAGGCAGTTGTGGCTCTTTCTGAAGGAAAGAATACACTGATTGTACCTGTCTGTGAGAGGCATGGTCTGATCAGGCTTGGAATGTCCACTGAAGCCACAAGGCTGTTTTCTGTGCATCCTGAAAAGAATAAAGTGATAAGAAAACCGCAGACATTGTCAGGGCACCATCCATAAACAGAGTTAGTGAAGACCAGGAAATAACCATGATCTCCCAGTCTCATTCACCACACCAAAAGATCCAGAGACATGCCTACGGCAGCACTTCTTAAGCATTTTAGATTATGTCCCCCTCCCATGAACTTTTGTGTAATAATTGTGCTCCCCCTTCCCTTTCAGAAAAAAAACAGGGCCTACATGCTTAATGTGGGGCAAGGGAAGCAAGGGTTAGCAGCAGCTTCCTTGCAGCTCCAAAGCTGGAGGTGGCCTGCCAAAAGAAATGGTGGTGGCAGGGAATAACATCTTGTTGGGCAGCAGTGTGGACACAGCTGCCACCTGCAGGAGCAGGCAGAGCAGCAGTAGCATGGTAAGCATGTTGGGCAGTGTTGGTGGCAGCTCCTCCTACACGTGGTGGAGGGTAAGGACTGACAGGAGCAGCACTCTGACTGGAAACAGAAGCAACAGTGCAAAGTACCGCACATGGAGCTGGAACGGATCTGTCCCCTGCTCCACCAGCAGGGCTGGGCCCTATGTCTACAGCAACCTCCCCCCTCCTCCGCTCCCCCACACCCACTCAGAGCTGCCCATATGAGGAGCTGGGGTCCACACCACCAGCCAGCCCTAGTCTCAGCCTGGCGCCCCTTACCAGCAGTGGGAGACAGCTCCATCATACTAAGTTGGGGGGGGCAGTGTTCTCCAAAACTCAGCCCATGGTGCCCCCCACAATCCATCTCATGCTCCCTTAGGGGGCCTGGCCCCAGGTTGACAACCACTGGATTAGTGGAATTTCCAAAAAACATCTAGTTGTCTATCTCCTGTTAAACTCCTGTTTAAACTATTGGGAGTTAGGCATCTAGGCAGTTTTGAAAATCTCATTAGGCACTGATCTGTGTCTTTAGATACCAAAACATCTTTGGAAATCTGGCCCTTGAAGCCCAATGCATTAATTAATATAAGTGGTGTCTAGAACTGAAGAAGCTGGCAGAAAACATTCTGAAGAAATGAAAGTAAGAGACTCAAAGCCAAGCCACTGCAGAATACTTGGGCCATCTTGTCAGAGCTACCCATCGGAACTCCTTCTCCTACCAAGGTCAGACAGGAACTAGAAGGACATTAAGGGCAAACACTTATGGATACTTTTATGTACTGCAGGGCTTCTAAGATGCTCTGCACTAGAACCATTGACTCTAGGACAGGGGTTCTTAACCCTTTAGAGACACTGCAACCCCTAGAGCAATATATGGTAACCCTTCACTCCCACAAAAACAAACGAAACCCAACACCACCACACAAAGGTTATCGGTTTTGCTTTTAGGTCACATTATTCCTGACCCTCTTGGATTCCCTTCCTGCACTCCTAGCGGGTGTGGGCATGCCAGGTTAAGAACCCCTGCTCTAGGACATTGAGGTTTAGGAGTTCCTGGGTTGTGCATGAGAGGACAGAATGGGGATCTAGCAGAACTGTGGGGAAAAATGATTTTTTTCTTTCTTTTTTTTAATCAAAGTTTTTGTTAATTTTATTGAATTTGTTACCTATAATCATGGTGAGATGGGTGGTGGTGATTTTGTTTCTCTGCCAGAGCAGATCTGTAACTTCTCTAACTTATTTAATAAAGGATCTAAAAATACAACATTTATCATCCAACTGAATTGACTGAGTGGGGTGAAATTTTATGAAAGGACAAGAGACAATTATTACTGATTTATCACTTGTAAGTAAATGAAATGTTTTGCTTTTACCCTGATATTATCCTTGTCTCACTGTGTAGTGACCTGAGAACCCAAGCAACTTTGTATCAGTTATATTCAGGTGGCAACTAATTATTCTTTTAACAGAGTGATTAGTGTTAGTGTCTCATTTTCAGCTGCTTCCTCTCATATTAGCTGTGCATTATTTAATACACCTGATGACTGCCATTCATGCTGGTAGCCATGTATGAAATATTTTGCTTGATCACTGAGCTGCTTCCTTTTAGGATATTTTTTCTAATGCCATGCAGTTGAGGAGACTTTAAATAACTTTTTCCTCTTGTGATCAGAAATTATACAAAAAGCAAGTATCTCCTAATGTGAGTTAACTTATTTTGGCCAGAGCTACATTTGTATTGAGGAGCTTTCTTTAAAAGCCTTGGTTTAAGTGGGTCATGTTTGCAGTGTTGGAAAAGAATGTTTTCAGCTGAAACTGATTGGGGTTCAGCTATCTGGTGACAGCTGCTACTCCTTTGGAGAGAGGGTGAGAGAATAAAAGAGGCTCTTGGAAAAAAACTGCCTAGTTTCTCCTTTTCAGCAGACTTTTAGTTCTTCTTTGTTATTAATGTAGTCCCCTGTTCTTATTCCTTAACTTGCTATGCCTTCTCCTGTTCCTCTTAATCGTTTCCTGCCCCTGGAGCTTTCTCCATCTGTGGACCTGCGGCCCTGCAGTAGCCCCTTGGTCCTCCCTGGCAAAGGTGGAAAACTCTTCTCAGGGGGAACTCCTTCACCAAGACCTCGTCGGCTTCCTCCACGCCTAGCCTGGTGCAATATAGAGTGGGATCAAATATGCCTCCTGCAGCCCTTGGGTTCTGGGGGCTTTGGCTCTGTCTACAAGGCCACTTACTATGGAGAGACAGTGGCTGTAAAGCAGGTGAAGAAGTGCAGCAAGAACCGGCTAGCATCACGGCAAAGCTTCTGGGCTGAGCTGAACGTGGCCCGGCTACACCATGATAATGTGGTACGTGTTGTAGCTGCCAGCACTTGTGCCCCTGCTAACCAAGAGAGTCTGGGCACCATAATCATGGAATATGCAGGCCGTACTACCTTACACCATGTCATCTATGGCACTGGCTGCCTGCAGGGAAAGGGAGAAGATGACAGGGGTGGATGTGGCAAGGCACCCTTAAGCATTGCTGAGTCCCTGGGTTATTCCTCTGACATTGTGACTGGCTTAGTCTTCCTACACTCACAGTACATTGTGCACCTCGACTTGAAGCCTGCTAATGTGTTCATCACTGAGCAGGGTGTGTGCAAGATTGGAGACTTTGGGTGCTCCCAAAAGCTGGAGGATAGTTTGATTCCAGGTCCTCAACTTTGCCAGCAAGGAGGCACATATACCCACCGGGCCCCAGAGCTCCTGAAAGGGGAAAAGGTCACCCCAAAAGCAGACATTTACTCTTTTGCTATCACTCTATGGCAAATGGTTACAGGAGAACAGCCTTATATGGGTGAGCGCCAGTATGTGCTGTATGCTGTGGTGGCTTATAACTTGCGCCCCTCTCTGGAGGCTGCAGTCTTCTCAGAGTCTGCCTCTGGCCAAACGCTTGAGACTGTCATTTGCAGCTGTTGGAGATCGGATGTAGAGGCCCGTCCCACTGCACAACTGCTAATTCAAAGTCTCCAGTCTCTGCAGGCTAGACTCTAGTGGTGCAGCAGGTTCTACAATGTCTTCCCCCCACCACCCCACCCTTTTTTACTGATGATTTTTCTTCCTCTCTCTCTTATTTTTGGCTGCACTGTTGTATTGTGGATCTGACCCTTGTGTGTGCCAAAGGGTTTAAAAAAAAAACAACCTACCTGTTGAGTGAAATTTCTATAAATAAAGTGATTAAAATCAGCTTGGTCAGTCTTGGAGGACACTCTGAAATGAGTCCGTTCTGGAAACAGGCTGTAGCCAAGAAACTAGAGAATGGATCTTGGCTTCTAGGCAGCTTCGAAGTCTGGCTTTTCAGGGGTGAAGTGTGAGGGTGTGTTAAGTCCTCCTTGTCATCTCTTCCTAAAAAGCATTGTCATAAATACTTCAAACTAGAGTGGTGGGAGACAGGTAATAATAGATGGCTATTTCCAAACTGACATTCAGTTGGCATGCTAAGCTTCCTCAAAGATACTTCCTGTATTTGCATATTCATAGCCTTCCTGTTCATTCCCAGTTCCCTTAACCAGCTATTGACATGGGTCCTATCAGCAGGTATAGAGAGAACAATGAAACTTTGAGGATAACCAAAACCTTTCTGCTTCTTCCACTTCCCCAAATACAATCTCACTTCTTTTTGAGAGAGATTAGGAGTATGGATATTGTGTAACTTGTGCTCCTGTTTAGCAATCTCACTACCAACAAAGGTGGCTTTTTCGTCAATTTAAGGTTTTCAAGGTAAGAAACTGACTCTAAAGCTGCTGTATTTACAGGTATATTGGGTTAAGATAACACAGTGTTGCCAGCTAAATTGAGGGTCTCCATGTTTGTTTTTTATTTAAAGTGCCAGCCCCTGGAGTCAACTGAGAATCATAGCTATCCATGATCTGTTGGTATTGCATGTGTAACTTGGTGAATATGCTAATCTTTAATATGAAAATGTCCTTTGTTTGATCACAGAATGATCTAAAAGATGCTCCTGAATTTTTAAATTATTAGTTATTAAAGATTATACTGGAGCATCCTTTTAAAATATACTAGAATCTAGAAAATCCTAAATGTAAATATTAATTGGCTTTTCTTCATGTTTCTTTTTTCCTTCAAAACGAGCACTATGCAGGCTGTGTGGCATTTTATAGTGTACCATGATCACTGAGGCTTGTACTATAATACAGGACAACTTATAAACTGGGATTGTTTTATGAATTTTAACATGGGCTTACCATATTGAGTCAATTGATGGTCTTGGAAACTTGCTGATGACAGAGGTTTTACATTAAAGGCAAACTTTGAACAGCTAATCTCCACCAAACTATCCCTATATAGGAGTAAAGATCTGCAGACATAAAATTCTAAGCGTGACACTCAGTGGCTCTGAGTTTACAAGAGCATTCTAAGACTAATGGATCTGAGGTTGTACTACAGTAGCTTCTGACCATTCCCATCAGCACTAAGGCTCCCTTGCTCTGTGCTGTATGAATATGTAGCTGTTTTTAATGACTTGTCTAAACAGTCACAAGTGTCCAGGGTGTAGAGGTATCAAGCTGGAAAACAAACCTTTCAGAGCTCAGCAGTGTCTCCCTCAAAAAAACCAACTTATTCCAAGCCAGTGTGGAAAAAGCCTTATTAAGCAAGATAAGGATGAGGCTGGACAAATGTGGTGGCTGCCTGAACAGAAAAACAGATTGCTCTGGTGGAGATCACTTCTTTATGGATGAAGTGACAAAATTAAGGCTCAATGCAGCTGTATGGTGAAAGGAGTCTGAGATGACCCTTGAAGTATAGGATTGACCAACTAGGAGTCTGGTGGCATTCTCAAACTACCAGAGAAATGAGGCTGTATGGTGGTGCAGTCCTACTTCTCACTTCCTGAGCAGGCTTGTCCTGGTCACTTAAATTGGCTTTAACTTTTGTAGAGACTTTAAGGGTAGTCTTATAGCAATTTTACTTGTATCACTTGAGTGGATTTCCCTTTATTGCCACGTCTGTCAGTGTGAACAACTGTACAATGACCACAGAGTGATGCAACTGCTACTTTGTCTCCAACCCCCTCTAGCAAGATACATATTGCAGTGGTCTGTGTCTAGATGTCTATTGCTTGAATGTAAGCAGATAAGTTGAATGTCTTTTCATTTTGCAAACAGTGCACCCCACCCAACCTTACCAAATACCCTTTTTCTCTGTGGGGATCTATTCTCTTTCCTCCCCAACCTGCCATAGTTAAAGAGGTGAATAGCAAATCATGTAAAAACACTCTTATTCTGATAATCCCCTTTCCAAACCAGGCCTCTGAACTATCCATACATATTAACCATCAATTAGGACTAAAAATAGACCTTCACTGGAGTCTGGCATGACACCTGCAATTAACTTTTTAATCAGATCTCTTAATTACAATGGAACAATATACACTTCTTGGGTAATACTGGATTTCAGAGGGGCCAAAATTTTGATGACTTGATAGCCTTTCTGTAGAATTTGTCCCCAATTTTGTCTTGTAACAAAGATGCACAAGTTTGTCCCAATAGCTCCTACCTATAAAGTATCTTTAACGTGCCTGAATATCACCCTGTATGGAAAAAATGGTCAATATGCAGTACTTGGTAGAATTCTCTGTTGAAGTATCCATAACTTAATGCAAAATATAGCTCCTCTAGCATAAGTGTTCTAAGGAGAACACAGGGATAATAAAAAATAAATAAATTCTGAAACTTTTTAGAAAAATTAAACAGATTTCATTTAATTTTGATGCTGCCAAGTTGAAGCTTCTACAACCATTATGTCAAAAATGAGCTCCAAGTGTCTGACCACACTAGTCATAAGTACTCTGAAAGTACTTTGGATCAAAATGAAAACTTGTTCTGTCGGAAAAACAGACTCTTTTGAATCAGCCCTTCACGGCTTGGAAAAATTACAGATTTCAGCAATTAACCCACAGTACAGCCATCTTTCCCATTTTTTTTCTCTCCTTGATCATTTGGCTAATCAAGTTATCTGGACCTGCAGTGACACAGGGATAAAACATCTAAGGGGAATGAGAATGGTTGGAAGACTAGATTAAATTAGACATGAAGTGTCTCCAGTGAATTTCAGAGACAAGGTGAATGATGGTTTTTGACCAACTTCTACTGGTGGGAGAAACAGGTCCTTTCTACTGGGGATGGAGTGAGATAGGTCACATAACTACTCTCAGGTAGTAATAGAAGTTGGCTCAATAGAAGATTACCTCACCCATCCTGCCTGCCTCCCTAATATCCTGGGGCTGACAGGTTTACAACAATGCTGCACATGTGACTTTGTCACTTTGTATTACTTTGACTTGTTCTGCTCTAACTATTGCTGTCAACATGAACGAAAAGTTCAATCAGTTTCTGCGTATTTTTGTGTGGGACAGGGACCATGTTTTTGTTCTGGGAAGCTCCATACTTGTGAGTTCAGTTGTAGTACTCGCATGCTTGAAGACAAGCTTGTACAGAAATCTATGCAGAATCATGGTCTTGGTTTCTAATTTCAACCATCATTGTAACTAGACATATAATAGGGCCAGGATGAGGAAACAATGAATATTTTATTTATAAAATATTGAAAGGCAAATTATTTTAGCTGTTTCTGCCACAAAGATCTTATGTAATCTTGGACAAGCCTCAACACCTCTGTGCTTCTGTTATCCTCACAATGAAATAGTGGTTGGTTTGTTCGTGAGTTCAAGCAAGAACTGGGAATAAAAAGTCTACTGGCTCCTAGCCCAGTGCTCCATCTAAGATGTGGAGTATTTTGCAAGAGAAAGCAACATCAGATACTTAAATTTCCTACAAGAGGTTCCAGAGTTGTTAAGCAGCACAGTCTGTCAGGACATTCAGTGGGCCAAACACTCTGGATGTGTTTGTACAGTGCATCTGGGTTTAACATATTTCATACCTTACCGGACCATTCTCTTGAACATGTGCTACAGCCATGAAGAATGAAGTACATAAGCTGAAAATGTCAATGTTTAGCTATTAGTAACAAGCTATTCTCCAGAGAAGGAGGCTGAAGTATGACAGAATTAAGTAAGATATTTTATACTTTAGAAATGTTTATTTAAACTTTCAACAACAACTACCTTCAGAGACATGCATGGAAAACATCAGCTGACAAAATGAGCTTTAAAATGGAGGTTTTATTAAGTGAGAACTGCTTTCTCAACAGTAGCTGGTTTTGATAGCAAAGCATGTAATAAAATACAGTTAGGGATATTTGGATCTCTTAACTTTTTGTCCTTACATGTTTCCTCTAGTGGTTCAGTTTAAATCATAGTGAAAAATGATCTTAAAAAAACCACACAGGCTTATGGGGTTGAGTGAAAAGACATTCTGCTGGCCTATCAATGAAGTATGTAACTAATTTAAAAAAAAAAAAAAATCCTGATTCCAAGACAGGAAAGGACCACGGTGATCTAGTCTGATCTGCTGTGTGACACAGGCTGTAGAACTTCCCCCACCTGACTCCTAGATGCATAGGGTTTTTAAAAATCCATCTTGATTGAAAAATTTCCAAGATTGGAAAATTCACTGCAATTCTTCATAAATTCTTCCAATGGTTAATTATGCTCACTAATTTTAAAGTATGCTTTTTCTGGTTTGAATTTGTCTCGCTTCAACTTCCAGCTCCTTTCTGCTAGACTGAAGAGCCTTTGTTCCCCATGTAGGTAGTTAAACAGGGACCTTCTTTGTTAAATAGATCAAGCTCCTTGAGTCTCCCACTGTATGGCATGTTTACTAATGGTGTAGTCATTCTTGTGGCTCTTCTCAGAACCCTTTCCAGCTTATCAAAATCCTGGTTCAGTTATTTACACCAGAATTGGAACTGGTGTGATTCCTGCTAGAAGCTTGGGTCTAACTACAGAAGTAAAATACATTCTTTACTTCTACTTGGGATTCCCCTGTTTATGGATCCAAAGATTATGTAAGCCTTTCTTGCCCCATTGTTGCACTGGAAGCATATGTTAGTTGATTATCCACCACAACCTCCCATCCTTTTGAGTTGCTGATTCTCAAGATAGGGTGCTTTATGTCTGAAGTCCACATTTTTAGATGTATATAGCTACATTTAGCCATTTTGAAATACATACCTTTGTTTGCATGCAGAGTACAAACTGATCCTGATCACTTGGTAGCAGTGGCCTGTCTGGCTCATTTACCACTTGTGTCATCTATAAACTTTTGGTGATTAACTTTTTTTTTTTCTTCCAAGTCAGTGATGATGGTGTTAAACAGTGGAGGTTCAAGAACCAATCCCTGAAGGATCCCACCAGCAACACACCTGATTATAGCACTTCTGCAGATTAAGTGACTGGCCTGAAAAATTTATAGGTTTTCTTAAGTTATTAAATAAAATAATTTCTATTAAGACTTGGGTTGAAAAAATGTTCCTTAGGTTTGAATAATGTAATGCTTGTACTAAACTTTGAAAAAGTAAAATGTCTAAATATTCCAGTTAAAAGCAGCATTTAAAAAACAACAAAAGAAACCACTCAGGCTACTAAGGGCAGCCCTGGTGATGCACATGTTCAGAATGGTTCTTAAACACAATTTCAAGATTGGAATTTCTGTAATGTGGGTGGGGCAGGCATGTTGCTGTTGGGCAGATTCAGGTCCTCTTGTAAACCTTCCATCAACTTGGGTTCCTGGGACTTGTCTTTATTGGGGATTGGCCTGAGATTGCTAACTTGCTTCAGGAAGCTCACCAAACTGCCATCACCTAGTAATAGTTTTAATCACTAGTAATCTGAACAGAATGGTGAAAGATGCCATTGTATTATGAATCCCTAAAATATCTAATGCTGCATATTTTTTCTCTTACTTTTCCCAGTTGCTGCTGTGGCAAAATGCTTTTCTGTGCTAATGAAGCTTAAGATCTGAAGCATAGGCACAACACTTGAAACTAAAATTTCTGCTTTCCTCATAAGAGTCTTAATCTATTTATAATAAACTGCTATTTTACATGTTGCCTTCAATTGATAGTACCAATCATACACTACAAGCTTTTCAGTGCAAGGGCATATCTATGCTACAGAAATTTATTGACATATGTTATGTCAAATTTCAGTTACTGTTATAATTATAGCGTGGCTGATCCCTACTAACCCAAGAACAGTGTAGACTATGTCTTCATCAGGACTACTTCCACTGCTCTAAGGGTCAGTGTGGAGGAGCTGCCCCTCACCACAACCATGGATCTCAGCTGGGAGTGGGGACTTCCTCACTTCCAGGACAGAGCCAGCTGCAGCCTTCTGTGGCTTGCCCAGTCCTAGTTCAGAGCTAGGTACTTGGAGACAGCCACCCAATCCTGGACTGCCAGCAGGGCTATGGCCACTTGGCTAAGAGCCCGGGTGTGGGTGGCTGCCACTCTACAGCAGCCCTGAGATGCCAGCAAGCCAGAGATGGCTGCAGCCCTGGGTGACTGCAGCTTGCCTAGGGCTTGCCGGAATCCCAGGGGACCCTGAGCCAGGCTCCAGCTCCAATTCTAGCAGATCAGTGAATTTGACAAGTGCCAGCCCCTCCACTGTTCTGAGACAGTGTCTCCACTGCCACTGTCATCTTACCCCCTTTTGTTGGGGGTACAGTTATTTTGTCAATGAAACAGGACAGCTTTTTGTTGCCAAAAGGATGGTTGCGGTTGGTACACCAGGATTGTTCTGTTGACATGATGACTTATGTTGACGCTACTTTCTAGCACAGAGCAGGACTAAGATAAAACCAACAAACTGGTGGCACAGGAAAAATCATCCTGTACCATTTGATTGTTACCGTATGCAAAATGTGCAGATGTAACCCTACTGCAACATGAACGACTTTCACTTTAAGAGGTTATGCAGTTCCCAACTGTAGGGGATGCACCTGCCATGTGTGTGTGCTGTGAAGCAGAAATGCAAAGGGTATGACAGTAACAAGCAGTTGCTGTGACTGCTTCAATTAACTTGGTTTTGGGGGAAAATACACCAAGTGATGTTTTTTACATGAAAGTGTGCAGACTGGTACCTGCACTAGTGTTGTCACAAAGATGGACTGTAATGAATACAGTGAAGCCTCTGCCTTGTTTCTTGTCATGTTAAAAGCAAGGTAAAATTTGCAGTGAGTTCCCTGGATCTAAATACTGTAACTTGAAACTGTTTCATCTTGTGAAGAAACAATGCTACCACTGTTCAAGAACAAAACATTTTGTCCTTTTTTGGCATTCTGGTCTTGTTAATATGCTTATATTTACCATCACCAACTTCAGCTAAACTGCTTGCAGTAGTTGTTAAACTTTTGTGAGTCTGTGCAGAATCACGGCCTATACACAAGATTTAATTTTTATCATGATTGGCACTGGAAGAAGAGTTAGGTCAAAACTGAAGGCTTCTGCAAATGTTACACAAACTCCTTCATGTGATTACAAAATTCTACTTGGTGTAAAGCATGAACTTTAATAGTGAGACCTACAAGCAATAGAATGATGCATCCAGTACCAGCAAAATATTAATGGATAATTGGAACTTGCAGAACTAATTAGTAAGCTACACTTACATGGACAGTAGGATTGGGGGGAACCATACTTGAATTTCAGATACTGGTAGAAATAGCACACCTAATGAATAGACGTTAGTGTGACAGAAATGGCAACTTCCTGCAGTATGCTTGAAAAGCCTTTCTGAATTAAGTACCTTTTGAAGTCCATTATATTAAATATAAATGTTGTATTGTGAGCTGCATTCCTGGGGAGAAATTAATGCAAATTCCCACCTCCAGTTATGCAGAAAACCCACATTTTTGAAGCCATGCCCTGATGAGGAGACCATTGTCTGCCTGTTGACTTGTTTGCAGACGATCACAGTCCCAACCTCTATGAAGGAAAAACTAACCTAGTCATGGTGGTGGTGTTCTGAGATAAAGGTATGATGAATGTATAAGCATAGAAAATCCCTTGGTAGGGTGGAAGGACTGACTCCTACCAGGGCTCCTGCAGGATTTGGTGATGAAGAGGAGGGGATATGATCTCTGAAACTTATTAGTGTGTGTGTGTGGGGGGGGGTTCTATTGCTTTCAATGTTTCCTCTGTAATACTTTCACTTTTAGAACAAATGTGCTTGCTTGAATGAATGGTGTGGCAGGTTATACCTGAGCAGGTTGGCTGTTAGGGTGGGAAGGAGAGCAAAACACAGATGCTGGCCTGATGAGGCAGCTTCACTTCCTGGGACCAACCCATCATTTGTTAGCAAGACACTGTGCAGCCCTGACAATTCCTGGCCAGGAGGGAAAGAGATGCAGGTCTCTAGCCAAGAGAGGTGATAGCTGTGGAACTGGGAGCCTGAGGAAGCTCAAGGGGAATACAGGTTGTTATGGGTTATACATCCATACACCCTGGGTTATGAGCTATATGATTTTTCTATTCACTTATACACTAGGATTGCATGTTTCTAGGCCAGTTACACCATACAAGGCTTCTTCATGGAGCCTACTCTACATGAATCTATTCTACATTATTACTGTGGTATGTTTCCTGTAGCACCATTCACATGGACAGCTGTGTAATATGTTTTCCATTATCTCAAGGGGGGTGGGACATAGACAGAACTCTCTCCCAGCAGCATGTAAATAACCAAAGCAGCAACCAAGTAAGCACTTGGAGGAGGCAACAAAGATATGTTAATTGAGTTCCCTGGCTCAGACCAGACAGAGATCACCTCTGCCCAGAAAGAGAGAGGTGGAGGGGGCTTTGAAACAAGGAGAGACATTTGAAAGGATTTAGGGCTTTTTGCGTGGGAATCTCCATCTTGAAACAACTTCACCCAGGAGCTGGGCCCTGCCTGGAGTCAGGCAGAAACTAGCTGTACAAACATCTTGCAGCCAAACAGCTTGAGCATAAGCTTGGGTATTGAGGTTAGTTTAGGTAGAGATAGTAGTTTAATATGCATGCTTTACTTCTTATTTCCTTGAAGACACTCTTTACACATTTTTATTGTGATTCTGCCTTGACTGGCCATAGAATTATAATTTGATCAATAAATGTAAGCTTTTTATTTTTTTAACTCTAAAACTGTGTAATCTTTAGAGCACTTGTCTTCAAACAAGGGGTTGGGACTCAGTACCAGGTTGCAGACCCTCAGATACTGGGTTGTAGTGCCCCTTGCTGCCACCACCAAAAGACTGGAATGCATTGCTGAAAGAGAGAATTGTTTGGGTTGTAGGCATAAATTTATTTTTTTCAACTAGGTCCTGAGGAAAAAAGTTCAAACCATTAGTTTAGAAGGTGTGAATGAAGAAGGCTGGGCATGATCCATTTCTTTGCTAAATGGATGGACTTGAGTGTGTGGTGACTGGAGATGGGACCTAATCCCCATAACAGAGTGGCTCCCATGATGGTATCAGAGGCTGTGGGTCCTTGCTTGGGGATTCTCCCTCAAGTAGCCAGGGAGCATACACCCACTGCTTGGGACTGACTGCATGCAAGAGGCTGGAGTGGACTGACTCAGGAGTGAGTGGTCACCTGGCGGAACAGGAATCAGAGGGCTACAGCAGTACACCAGACTGGATCTGGGGAGCAGCCTGTCACACAGGTACAGTTGCCCTGAACTGCAATAGCTGGCAAATCTAAGTTCTTATATAAGGAGAACTGAGAGTTGCAAATTCCTACGTGCATCTCAAAAGGGTGATTCAAGCTTTGTAACCTTAAGTGGTTTAGCGTGTATATTTGCTTGCAGGAACAAAACTGGAGACTTTTGCTCATAGTAGGAACCTTTAAACAGGAATGTATTTAAAGCAGTTCTTCATATGAACACACAAGGGACTCCTCTTTTGAACAGGAAATATGCCTGCTGGAAGTTTTCAGAAAGAAGGTCAATGAAGGAATGAAGTACACTCTGGGTGGTCTAAGACTTTCCTCAAAGAACAGCCACAACTAGTGAAGGGTTACTGGAGAACTTGAGTGCTCCTTACGTTTTTTTCCCTTTTAAGAAAACATGAGCATTTACCATGAAAAAGATAGACAGACTATCATAGGGAGTAATGGGATTTTTGTAGGACTAGAATTGTATTTTTTTTCCTCTTATTTTGTCTGGAGAAAGAGGAAACTGGTTTTTAAATGCTTCAAAACTGGAAAAAAAATTCCATATTGGAAAGCTCAAAATATTGAGTATCCAGCCGTATCTCTAAATTTGCCTGATTAGATAAATATGTTTTTGTGATCATGTTTATCTGGGGCTAGCATATTATGAAAGTTAAAAGTGATACAAAGTACTCTCATAATAGTCTGAGACAAATATCCAGGCTGAAAAAGGCTGTACAAAGGTATTACTGATGGTGTGCTAATCTATTATTCATCTCTCTCTTATGCTAAAGTCTTATTTTTAAAATACCACTTGCATGTATTGAGCCAAAAGAAGTTACTGGAGAACTGCAAACTGTTCTGGTTATTCTAATAATACCCTTCTACTCTGAACAGAAAGTTGGATAATTTTACGAATTGGAAAAAATAAGTCCTGTGTAACGTTAAAGACTAACACATTTCTTCCACAGTAGCCTTCATGGGCTGCAACCTGCTTCATCATATGCACAGTGTCAGTGAGTGGCAGCCCATAAAGCTTATGCCTGAAGAAACTTGTGTAATATAGTGCTGATGTAATATACTGGTATGTATATTTCTGGAAGAAATTTTACTTGGTACCACACATCTTAAGGAATTAAAATGACACAATCAACACGGGTACACTTGTTAAAGGACTTGCAGATTGACATCTCATACGTCTTAAAATGTAATTGTAAACAAGTCCTGTGTTTTTAGTGGTCTATGCTAGTGAAACTTTTGCTATATTTTATCTGCAAAAATACAAAATCATTAAGACAGCATTCATACAAACTGGGAGACTGGTAAATAATGAAGAGGAGAGGTCACTGCTAGAGAATAAGCAGGACCCAGGAAACCAATATGTGTAAACATGGGACTGTAGGTTTAGGAACAGATAAGAGTTTGCATTTACAAGAGGGGGAATTACCCTAAGATGGGACTAAGCAGGTGCACATGAGCTCCTGCAACAACTCACAGGCTAAAGCATCAGTACAAGCCTTGGATGCATAAAAAGTGAAATACCAAACAGCAAGGCTTTCAGTGTTTGGCAATGCTGTGACTGCTAATGAAATACTGGACTCAATTCTGGTGTTAAGTCAAGAAGGCTATTGAGAATGATTAGAGGACTGAAAAAAACATGACTTTTGGTGAGGCTCATGCTGTGTCTACACTACAAAGGTAAGTCAAACGCTACTGACTTACAACTACTGTATACTGCAGTGACTGATGTTCATGCTAATCTCTGTGGGTCAGTGGTGCATGTCCTCATCAGAAGTTTTTCCACCAACCTAAGAGGCAGTGTGAGGAGCTGAAAGCATAGGCTCGTTAATTCTCTCGGGCTGCTCTGTTCCTGGCAGCATGACTGCTGTTTCTTTCTCCCTTTGTTCCCCACCAGAAGAGAGGTTGAGCCCCTCAGCCTTCTCGCTCCCAGCTGCGCACAGGGTCCAGCTGCCTGAGTGAAAGCTGGCAGTGGGAACAAGCCATTAGGCTTGACAGGCTGGCTTCTAGCTGAGAGTGGGGCCCAGCCCTCCAGGAGGGCAGTGCCAAATTCACTGTAGAACTATAGAATTGACAAGAATGACAAACCTCAGTGGCTGTAAGACTGTCTGCAGTGACAGGGTGTGGTCCTAACTATAACAACATGAGTCATACACCTCTCACTGAGGTGGTTTTATTATGTTGGCATACAAGAAGTACATTGGAGGCAGGACTATTTCACTGTACAATACAGGAATCCACAATCCAATATGCAAAGATGTAACAAGATCCAAAAGAGCTGAAACTAGACATTCATATTAAAATAAAGTGCACTATTTAAGTGAGCAATAACCCCTTTGAATATATTATCAAACAATGTTGTGGATGCTCCATCACCGGAAATTTTAAAATCAAGATGGGATTTTTTTAAATAAGATGTTCTCTAGGTGAACCACAGCTACTGATTTTTTGAAGCAGGAATTACCATAATTCAAGGAAACACATTCTCATGATATCCTACAGTCCCTGCTATGCAGGTCAGACTAAATGACCACAATAGTCCCTTCTGACTGTTTAAAAAAAAAAACCTCATGAATTCATTACCTCCAATAGCTATACTTAAAATGGAACATGAAGTCACTAACGACCACAGTGGGGTTTTCAGAAACTGAAGTATTCAGTAAAAAAGTATGTGAACATGAATGACCCTCAGACTAACCCACTTCCAATCTTACTGCAAAACTAGTGTTTTAGTAGTAGTCTTCAATATCAGAAGCAAAATATTAAAAGCAAAAGGTGACTTTAAAAAAATCATGTGGATAAATCCAAGACTAAATGGAGCAGCATCCAGTAAGCCAGGGGTCAGCAACCTTTGCTGACCCCTGTGCCACGCCTTCCTCCCTGACCCTCAGCTGGTGCTGGCGGTCCCCTCTGCTGAAGAAATGTGGCGGCTGCCTGGAGTGGGAGCGTTTCCCAGGCATGCCATGGAAAGAAGTTGCCCAGAGTGGTGTCTTTTGGCAGTATGTCTGGGGACAGAGGTCCCAGGCAAGCCACAAAAAACAGCAGCTCCTTTCTGGGGTTGCCAGGCATGCTGCAGAAGAAGTTGCCCAAAACAGCTCCTTCGAGGAGCATCACACTACCGAGAGGAGCCACCCTGGACAGCTTTTTTCTGTGGCGCATGGAGGCATAGGCATCGGGGGCCCCCCTGTGTCCCAGCTGCACCCCCAAAGGAAGCCTCCCAGAGTGGCTTTTGGTTACAGGATTGGCAATTTTTGTGGTTCTGCAGAGGGTGCTGCATGCTGCTCTGAATGGGCTTGGGTACCAATGTCAGCACAAGTGCCAGGGGTTGCCTATGCCTGTAGTAGGCATTTACTCATTGCTAACTGAAGTTTCTTTTTGTCCATAGGTGATATAGTAGTGGCTCTACTATAAATAGTTTTCATTTATAAGGAGAAACAGGTTCATTAGCAGTTAAAGCAAAACATCACGGCATTGTTGTTCCTACAACAACAAATTCTGTTAACAAAGAATGGAATTTAAAATGCTTATAAGCTCTTTGGGGCATGGTTTGTCTCTTCATTGCATGTTTGAACAGCTCTTGGACCAAGAACCTTAATCCATGACTGCGGCTGTTAAGCATTACTGTCACACAAATAGCAGTTCTCTAGCATTCTTTTAACTAATGTATTACTTTACATTACGGAGACTTTTTGATGAATTGTCTGCCGCCTATAATTACTGAAGCCCAGATCTTAGCCATTTACAACTGCAGTCCTGCAAGAGCCTATGCATTAAAGCTAATGGAATCATGGAGGGTGCTGTATCTGCTTTCTTAGCATTGAAAAAAGGCTGAGCCCTGGTCTGCACCTGCTGCACTTTTAGTTTTCAAAGGGCTAGCTGTGTTGGTCTAGTCCAATAAAAAAAAACCCAAGGAGCTGTCTGGCACTTAAAGACTAACAGATTTATTTTTAAATGCTGCACAGCTCCTTGTGTGTGTGTGTTGTGGTTTTTTTTGTTCTGTTTTTTTTTTTTTTTTTGGCACTTTCAGTGGCAGTCAGCAGGTGGTATGTGCAGTGTGTACAATACCTTGTGTAGCTCCCATTGCCTTACTGGCTCCCACTTACCGCTTTGTTCATGCTGTGTTAAGTCAACCAGAAATGCTGTCTGGTTGACTTAACGATGCTTCTGTTCCAAAGCTGGCGTTATAGCATCTAGCTGCAGGTCACCTGAGTGCATCTTGACAGACTGCTCAGCTGAGCCCAGAAGAGTGCACTGACAGCACTGTCAGTATAGACATAGCATGAGACTGGAGTATTTGGTGCTCTGATATAACATGTGATGGGAGATTCTCCCCCTCTCCCTGCAGCCACCCCCAGCCTACAACTGAAGCACTAAACACAGGCAAGTGAAGCACAACTTGGCCTTTAAAAACTTGGTAAAAGCTTCCCAAAACACTACTCTCAGTACACCAGTGGCTCCTAGCACAGGTCTTTTGCTTACTGACAAATTCAGTCGGAGTCACTTAGGTGTTTCAATCAGCAGCTTCCTCAGGATTTGAAATTGGGGGTGTTGGTGTGCTCACTAATATTACTAGCTGACAACTGAGGGGTGTCGGGAAATTCAGCAGGGGCTGGGGGGGTGTTCGGGAAATCCCTGGGTTCAATCTTTTTTGCTTCCCCCTGCCTTAAGTCGGGAGCCATCCCTTGCTTAGAGCGACGCTGCACTAACGCCGCCCTGCGAGAGCTCCCGGAGAGCACTGCAGGGCCAGATGCCCCCAGGCAGGGGGGCTCTTAGTTACAAGAGGTGCCCTTCCTGCCCCAGGCAGGCGGGGCAGCTCTGCGGCCGCTAGCTGCAGTCGGATTAAGCCCCGGCTTTACATTCTTCTGCCAGGCGCTCAGACTGCAGAGACTCGTGCCCGCCCCCCAGCAGGCCAGGCGGGGAGCCGAGCGGGGGTTTCCCACCACCCGCCGGTTGCGCGCGGCTAAATTCCTGCTCGCTGCCCGCACCCCGCGTTGGAGGCGGGGCGGGGGTGGCAGCAGGGGACCGCAGCCCCGCTCGAGGCAGAGAGAAGGGGCGGGGCTACGCGGAGCCCTTCCGGTGCGAGAGGTCGCCGGATGCCCGGATGAAGCGGCCTATATAAGCGCCGCGCGCGGCCGCTCGGCCTTTCTCCGCTGTCTGCGCGCGTGGAGCCGCTCGCGCTCTCCTGACTCACCGCTGTTCGCTGGGCCGCACCTCCCCGCCCGCCCGGGAATAAGTCGGTCAGGAGCCCCGCGCCGCAGCCATGGTGAGGGGGTGGCGCGGGGCTTTCCCGGGCCGCTGCCTGTCGCCAGCGCCCTGCCGCGGCCTCGCTGCCGTTTGGTGCGTGGCGGGGCGCGAGCCCCCAGGCTGCAGGGCTGGGTCCCGCGGCTTCGCCCCACAGGCGGTTCACGGGGGCGGGGGGTGACGAGCGGGGTGTTGCCAAATAAAATGGTCTCCCTCGAGCGAGAGGCGCTGAGCGCTGCGGGCCTCCGCCAGCTCTGCTGCCGCCTGCCGCATCCGAAGGCGTGTCTGGGGGGGGGGGGTAGGAAAATCTACTTCGAGGGTGGCTGCAGCTTGGGTCTTCCCTTCTTGTCTGCTTTGGAAAGCCAGGCTTCAGGAGGAACCACCGATTAAATTTCTAAGGCCTGACTCTTGTCCCTCCACGGCCCCCCCAACCTCTTCTATTAGCTCTTGCACTTTATACCAGGCATGGCCAAATTTATGGAGCTTAAGAGCCACACAAACGGATTATTAAACTTTCGAGAGCCACACTGAGACATATAGTCATGTTTTTTTATCTACTCCAAAATTACAAAGTTTAAAATTCATTGCACACTTCACTTTTTATCATAAAAAGAGAACAAATATTGATCCTACTAATGTCAGAGTCTAATAAATAAGATTACCATGAAAACTAGGCCGACACAGTAAGAACTTAGCTGCTGCTCAGTGTAGAAGACTGCTGGCTAGTGGAGAGTTTTTTAAAATCCCAACCGTGCTGCACTTCTGCCCACTCTTCTGACCCCCTCCTGAACTCCTAGGCTGGGCTGCTTTCCTAAATTGATTTGCTGACATTGTTCCGGGAGCCACGGTTTTTCATTCAAGAGCCACATGCGGCTCCTGAGCCGGTTTGGCCATGCCTGCTTTATACTCTTAACTTGGCAATGGGATTACAGGCCACTGCTGTGTGTGGAACAAATGTTAAGTAGCGAAAGGTATCTTGGTGTAGAGTACAATCAAAAGAAAGGGTGCCACTTGTATTAAAACCATAATAGCTCTTGGTTTACTTTTATGTGTGTGTATATATGTAGCTGACTTAAATCAGTCAATACGGGGATTAGCTGATCTCTCAGAAATGAAATGTTTCAGAAGTGATAAGATTATTTTTCCCTTATTTGTTGATTCTTGTTCATTTTTCCCCAATACTGTGAGTCAGAGCAACTGAACAGGGTACTAGTGCAGCTGTCGTTTCCCAAATAAACTTAATGTTTAGTTTCCCGATAAATGGTCATCCTTAAATTTGCTGACCTGATCAGCAGGCTCTTTTGCTGTGAGCTTTGATGGGAGAAAATCCCACTCAGTCAGTGGGATTTGAAAGCTCATGCCATAGATCATGTTTCCCAACCAGTGTGCTATCAGGTCAGAGCAAGTATGCCACAAAATATTTTGCAAAACTACTGAAAGAGCTCTGGATTGGCTCATGGATATTCATGAGTTCATTTGTAAATTATATGGTGGTGTGCCTCAAATTAATTAAAGGTAGCAAGGTTTGTATCGGCATAAAATGTTGGGAACCACTGCCAGAATAAATTTGTTAGTCATTAAGTGCCACAGGACTCCTTGCTTGTTTTGCTGAACTAGACCATTGTTTGCCAACCAGTGTGCCATCAGGTCTGAGCAGATGTGCCACACAATTTTTTGAAAAACTACTCAAAAAGCTCTGGATTGGCTCATTGGCTCACGAATATTCATGAATTCATTGGGAAACTGTGGTGGTGTGCCTCAGATTAATTAAAGGTAGCAAGATGTGCCATGGCAAAGAAAACATTGGGAACCACTGAACTAGACAAAGTGGGCTGCCCCTTCAGAACCCTTCTGTTTATCTTGTTCCTGGAGTGCCCCTGTGATGCTGGAATATTTTTCTCTGCTTGCTGGTGACTTCAGCGTGTGTTTGGAAGAAGGCTTTGCAGCAGGGTCATCTGTATTATAGGTTTATATGCCACTACATGGATTAGAGAGACATGGTTGGTGAGGTAATACTCTGTTATTGGCCCAGCCTTTGAGATACAAGACAAGCTTTCAAGCTACACAGCTTTTTCTAGGGTTTACGAAAGGTACTTAGAGCCATCTATTTGATCTTGTATTTAGTTATGACATTGTGTACCCTTCGAAGATCAGAGGAAGAGCTGTGTTACTCAAAAGCTTGTTTCTCTAATACCTTGGAAGTGGGGACTGACATACAGCCAATACTACTGAGACATGGTCTAAACTCTACAAAGTTAGACCTACCTTAAGGTAGCTTACTCCATAAGCATCTGCACTAAAATGTAGCTCCCACTACTCACTACACAAGTTTAAAAATGCCAACACTGAAACACTACACCTCTTGCAATCACTGTAGTTAGGATGTATTGGTTGGCTTACCTAAACAGCGAGCTTTTTGGAAACCATCCCACAATTAGTGTTCTCCTATTTCCCCCCCCTCGCTGGTTAAATCTGCAAGTGCTTCTGATGAGGACACGTGACCGGCACAAGGAGCATAGTCTGGACGTGGTGGCTGTATTTTGAGGTAACTTGGATCAAATGGATTTTGTAGGCCAGATTTACCCTACATGATTAAAGAACTTATTCTGGAGGCAGCTCAGTGGCTGCATTGCCTGTTCCTTATAGACACAAAAGTCAGTGCGAGATGCTTCTGATGTTTTCCAAGATGAATAGTTGTTGGAGTAACCGTACAAAGTGCCATCTCTGAAACTGGTTTCTTGTTCTTTTCCTATTTTGCCCCCTGTTCAGAATGATCATTCACACATCCTGTTAATAGAGGCACTAATAAAAGTTACAAATGAGATAACTACAATGATTGAATTTTAGTGAAGGTGGAATGACTTTATGAACCTATATGGAATACCAACCTGTCTGGCTGTAGTTTCTAATCATAATGTTAATGTTTCAGGCATTTAAAGATACTGGCAAAGCACCTGTGGAACAGGAAGTAGCAATTCATCGAATTAGAATTACCTTGACGAGTCGCAATGTAAAGTCCCTTGAGAAGGGTAACATTTTTCTTTCCTTTTTTCATTGAGGTTGCTTATGATTGGAAGTCTCAGATGTTGCAAAAAGAAAGCTACCAAGTGAAGATATTGGCATATGAGTTATGAATAGTATTTAAAATTTTTTTACCAGAGCTATTTATCTAGTCTGCCAGTGACAAAAGTAAACTAAGGAATAAAGTTGTTCCCTTAACCAGTTTTAAATACTTCTTAATCCATGCTAGCTGAACTGTTCAATTACTGTAAAGTTCTTGAATAATATTTTAGCTGTATATTGTAAACACTCTAAAATAGCTATGTATTATCCAGGCCCTCAAAGGAGATTTGGATGTTTAAACAATGTTCACCCTTAAGCCTTTAACTAGTTAATCTAACACAGTCTAAATGCTCCTTTGAACAGGCCTAAAAAGTAAAATTACAAGTGGCCTTGCTAATTAGGGAATGAGCCCTACATATGGAAAGACAGTTGGCTATGAGGATAAATTTCAAACTGAATTATTATGATAGTTTGTTTACGCTATTCTGAGCCAACATTTTATATGAAGTGTAGAATATGTATCAGTTAAGACTTTACTAAACAATTGTATTCTTTTACAGTCTGTGCTGACTTGATTAGAGGTGCTAAGGAAAAGAATCTAAAAGTGAAGGGACCTGTTCGCATGCCTACTAAGGTACTTTTGGTTTATTAATTCCGTAAGGTTTTATTTGTAAATTGCCTTTCTGTTTTACTACTTGTCCGATTTAACTGGATTGAATATATTTAAACTCTCACCAATTAATGGATTAGTTTGCATAAACATGTCCAAATTTGCAAAATGTTGAGGAGACATGAAGACGACTTTGGCCTGCCTCCTACCTGCATTCCTCTTTTTGACTTAAGTCTCCTTGTGCAGCTTACAAAAAGGAAATAATAGTGTTCTTGTACGTAGAGCAAATTTTGACAATTATGTAAAGTATGCAAAAAATACTCAAGCAATAACTTAATTACATTAGTTATATAAGGTTGGTCTAGTTAATATTCCACTTTCCATTACAGACTCTCCGAATCACAACTCGGAAAACACCTTGTGGTGAAGGTTCTAAGACCTGGGATCGTTTCCAGATGCGTATCCACAAGCGTCTCATTGATTTACACAGTCCCTCTGAGATTGTTAAGCAGATCACTTCTATCAGTATTGAGCCAGGTGTAGAAGTTGAAGTTACCATCGCTGATGCCTAAATGCCTGTCTGTCTTTAATAAAAGCTGATTTGTAATTTTTTTACTGTTGCTTTGTATTTGTGATACATAATTGTGATTAGAATCATGAATAAAGAACTGAAATGAAGTGATAACCTTTAGAAAGAGGGGGAATGGCTGGCCAAGTCTTGAGAGGAATGTTACGTATACAGCTGCCTCCTTTAATGTGTTTTGAAGGAGGGAATGTTGCATGATTTAATGTTTTGAATAGCCATTAAACCCTAAAGGAACTTTAAAATGAAGAAAGAAAAATAATTTTGTAGAGTGAATTTTATTTTAAAAGGGATAGCCATGTTAGTCTAGTCCAGTAAAAAAACCAAGGAGTTGTGTGGCACTAAGACTAACATTTATTTTTTGAATTTTGTTTGCCTTTAATTTTGATTTTAATAGTGAACTGTGAAGGCTGGAACCCAAGTTAGCTTGTTCCACTAGGATGTATAAAAAGGGCTAAATTTTAAAATCATGCTTGCCTTGGTTTTGCTAAAGTAAGAGGTCTTGGGGTTATTTCTTGTGAGACTGTTAGAGGTTCAACATGCTCGCTACTTCAGATAAACACCTGAATCTCAAATGTGAATTCAGCATTGAAGTTAAATGGCTGCTAAGCTTTTAAACCAAGGGTGTCCAAATTTTTTGTACATGAGGGACGCAGAGTCTGTTTGGTGCAGGCCCATGGGCTGCAAAATTTGAAAACCAGTTTTTTGCATGATACATAGTTAGATATTTTCAGTATATTACAACAAAAAAGCCATGTGCTGGCTGCTTGTGAACTGTGGGGTGCACTTTGGACAGCCCTGTTTTAAACACTGATTAAAAATACCCTATGCTCTTCCAATTGCTTTCAAGTTGGTCTTGTATTTCACCAGCCTTAGGGCTTGTCTTCACATACAGCTGTGCAAATGGACTGGTGCTGCTGTAGCACTTTAGTGAAAAAGCTACTATACTGATGGCAGAGATTCCATCAGTGTAGTAAATCTAGCTCAGGGTTGGTAGCTATGTCAGTGAGAAGTTTGGGGTGTCAGAGTGCTGGCAGTTATGTTAGTACAGAGGTTCTCTGCCTTTTTGTGGGTTGTGACATGCTTGGTAGTGTTGCAAACACACTGCTAGGACACACCAGTCCACCCTCCCTGGGCCAAATCCAGCCATTTCCCTGGTTTTCCATGACACTTGCACTGTGTGGTGATTCAGTAATGTGTCCTGACACAGTGGTTGAGAACCACTGTGTTAGTATGTCACTGTGGATTTTCACACCACTGAGTAACTTGGTTACACCAATATAGGTCTGCAGTATAGATCTACCCTAGTCTTCCCCAGTTGATAGAACTTGAATCCCTAGTTGGGGGGGGGGGGGGAATTTCAGCTCAGCATAAACCAAAGAGAGGGTACAAGCCAGTTTTGTGGTTTGCTTGCTCCCATTAAGCGCCTTCAGACTCCTTCCAGTGATCAAAAGGAGTGACCTGATATTTCAGATGTTTAGCTTTATGGCTATACCTCAGAGTGGTAAAAAGGTAAAAATGAAACTTTAACAGCACAACTAAAACCAAGTTTTAAGACTATGCTACTTGATTTAATCTACACTACAATTCAGTTAAGGTGTGAAAGAAATGCATGGTTATTTCATTCCTTGCAGATAGGTTTACATCACCACTTTAGTGCACTCTTGTAGGCCTACTGAAGTGTGAACTCAAAATACAAAATGTTTGTTCCTGCAGGATGCTTTGAAAATAGATGGCTGCTTCTTCTATTTTCAAACTCTGGTTCCTTTCTGTGAGCCTGAAATAGCTTGTGTATAAAATGAACACTCAGGCTCATGTTAGAAAACCATTCTAAATCTGTTTTTCTCCCCCATCTTCCTGTGCCTTTGGTTTTTCAAAAAAAAAAAAAAAAAATGGGTGTATGAAGCCAAGCAACTCACTAGATTTACTGCACAGAGCTGGGGCAATAATAATGTGCTCTGAGCACTAAATCAACTAAATGAGAAGTCACTATAAATCAGTGTTTTCTCTAAAAGCAAAAATTGGCACAACTGGATTCTGTTGACTTTTTAATAAGGGTATACTGTCTTTGGAAATGTCATTCATTCCTTGCTGCTATAGCTGCTTAATCTTCCCAAAGTATTTTAAAATGCATGCAGTTACAGGTTTGTGTTTGGGGGGGAGCTAGCTATTCCTAAACTAAGTGTTTGGGGAAACAGCTACTCTGCATGTATGTGTTATAAAAGACTGAATTCATTTAATTTTTTTATGCTGTAAAACATTTCTAGATCAGTTAGCAAAGGCTATTTAATGATTCTTTTCACTTTAGCACCCTTAGAGGTTTTTAAAGTACTTTACCAAAAACAAGTGGTTTTTACTGTAAATCTGAAATGTGAGCATTACAAACAGATTTTACAGATAAATGAGTGCAAATCAATTGACAGAATTTAAGCCTGTGTTGGCCTATGAAATCATGTAGCTGAAGTTCTGATATCACAAGGCAATATATTTTACTTCTTGTATTAGCCCAATAATGACTCTGTCTCTTTCAGAAAAGTAGCTGGTCGTGATATGAAAGCACCAAGAGATAATGTATCTCTTCCCTTAATTGTCCAAATCATCCTTACTGTTAACATTTTGTGCTTAATTTCTAATTTGAATTTGTCTCCAGCCTTTAGTTCTCATTAGTTCTCTGTTTAGGTTAAGGAGCACTTTAGTGTCTGGTTTTTCTCCTCCTAAATGTACTTACACCATACACCAATTGTCACCAAACTTATCTTTCATCTCTATGTCACCAGGAGCTAGTGCAGTGAGAGCCAGGTCCTGGTCAGGGCTAGGCTAGTGTAGGAGCAAGAAGCAAGGCTAGGGCCCTGAGTGGAACAGCAGCTGGGCTGAGGCTAGGGCTGCAGCTGAGGAAGGAGCCAGCCTGGGTGGTGCTCCCCAGTCCCCATCTCCTGAGAACTAATCTGGCTCCCACCCCCCTATGTTTCTCTGCACTCCCTGAGATGCGCACACTCCTGTTTGGGGACCTGACAGTGTTCCCTCTCAGGCCTGAATGCAGCTGAGCAACATGTGTTGCTTGCTGTGTGCCCCCCCCGCTCTACCCACTCCAGGAAGTGGGGTGCTGTGGACCACCACAGCCACAAGCTCTGCTGCCTGGCTGGCCTACTAGCAGTGGGGTGGAGCAGCCAACCCAGCTTACCCCAGCCAGATGTGCCTCCCCGGGGGATGGAGGAGGCCGCCACTGAGGTCTGGTGTGCAGGATCAGGGCACTGAGGCAGCCTGCTCCCTAAGAGTTTGGGCCGCTTTGCCCCTGGGCCCCCAGGCCATGGATCAGGCCCATTCAGGCCCGAGGGGAGGCAGGGATGGAACAGCCCAAAATCTTTGGGAGCGGGCCACGCCAGGGCCCAGACCATGCACTTCAGAGCTCAGTATTGGCCCCCTCTCTCCTCTGGGGAGGTGCAGCTGGCTGTTCTGACCTGCTGTCATGAGGCCAGGCTGGTAGATGCATGGAGCAGCCTTTGGCCCCAATGGTCCAGGCCCCTCCCCTGTTCCCCACCCTCTGGGAGTTGGAAGGGGGCCAGTTAGGGCCCCCTTACCTGGCTGCTGGAGTGGTGCAGCCTGGCACCCAGCTGCTCTTCCTGCCAGAGGAGCTCTCACTGAGCATGTGGAGAGAGTCTGCAGGTGCTCAGTAAGAGCTTACTCTGAGCAGGAGTTTTTAAAACTCAGTTCAGAGGAGCTCTCTGGGCAGGGACTGCAGTTGCCAGCCATGCACGGCAGGCAGTGTTCCCTGCGCCAGGCAGTGCCCAGGGTAAGCTTAGAGGGAACATTGCACTGGACTATGCTCCAGTCTTGTCTGTCTATTCAATAAACTAAACAGGCTGAGCTCTTTAAATCTCACAGTAAGACACTGTCTATACTTTTTGCACTTTAGTTTTTCTTTTTAAAAAGTGAATACTAGAACTACATGCAGTATTGGTTTCACTAATGCTATGCAAAGGTGAAATCATCAATATGCTCCTACTCACCTGTATATGCACCCAAACATTGTATTAATTCTTTTCATGCCACAGCATCACTGAGGAAGCTCATTTGAGGTGCTTGTTGTCCACTGTGACTCAAATCTTTTTCAGCAAAACAAACAAGGAGTCCTGTGGCACTTTTAAAGACTAACAAATTCATTTCTCACTTGAGCTTTTGCAGGAGAAAATCCCATTTTATCAAGCACTTTGGTGATGGGGGAACTTACAGAATGGGAGCTAATTTAAGTTTCTTCTGTTTGCTGTACAGGATGCTGATCAGGTGGTTTTTTAGTTTCTGTGAAAGTGTGTGGTATGATCTCTCACTGTAATCTGTGCAATATGTTGATTCTAAAGGATTTTTTACCTTCAGTCTGATAGCTATAATGGCCAATCATTTGCATTTGGAAAGGAAGATGTCTGTTTGAATCTGTGTGAGTTTTTTCATGAAGTTGATGTTTCCACTTTAAACAGCTGTAGTCAGTGCCTTGTAAGTTCCAAAGGGGTAGTTGTGTTTAGTACAGCAAAACAAACAAGGAGCCCTGTAGCACTTTTAAGTTCCTCCATCTTCAAAGTGTCTGACAAAGTGGTATGTTCTTCCACGAAAGCCCATACGATAAATAAATTTGTTAGTCTTTAAAAGTGCCACAAGACTCCTTGTTTTGCTGAACTACTAGACTAACGTGGAACTTGTCAAAATCCTATTCAGAGTTACTGCTTTCCAGGCTGCCACCTCTCAGTCTGCATTCCTTGGAGCTCTACAGCTGCATACTACTCTGTCATCATCTGATACCTTACCAATCTTTTGTTATTTGCAAATTCTATCAGCAATGATTTTATATTTACTACTAGATCACTGATGAAAATCTTGAACAGTGAAATTAAAGTTACGTTTGCTTCAAAGTTCTGCTTCCTATGTGACAGTGCACTTAGGATTGGTGGGGTAGGGGCTGTCCACATGCCTTAACCCTGTAGTGCAGACTGGACCTCAGAGTCAGTGAAGACCCAAGAACGGAGTAGGTACAGTCTCAGTGTATAGTTCTGTCTTTTAACAATAACTTCCCCTCTTTTTCCTGCAACCACAATATTGCTGCCACTAGCTTTACATTATCTCATTACTATTCATAATCATCTGGTCTGGATTTAATCTTTTTTTCTTCCTGTGTAAAAATGCAGGCTTACCCAGAGGGACTGATAACAATGGCTCTAAAGTTCCAAGTCTTAGGGCTGTCTGCCAGTGCCCTCTGCTGGACAGCCAGCCTGCTTTCTACATGGGTCCCATATCCAGGCAGAATTCCTCTGGGCCAGGTACGCAGGCTCCTTAGAACACTTTTGAGGCTCACTGGATGCTGTGCAGGGTTCTTTGCTTAGTGTTCCTCTCAGGTTTTCTCCATTTAACTTTTTGACATTCACACCTGTTCCTGTTTTCCCATTTGTTGACCTTGGAATTCAGGTGAATCTTGGGCTTAGTAGCTCCTCCCCTTTTTTTTAGTAGCTTTTAGCAGTGGGCAGGTGCTTCCCCATACCCAAATCATACTTGAGTCAGTGAGTGGCTCAAATTCAGCCCTCTTTGGTGTCACCTGAGTGTTTGTCTGCTGATTGATATCCCATCTGAGCTACCCTTGTGGCACTCACACAGGTGACTGCAGACACATTGCCCTGTCCCAGCAGCTGGTGCCTCACTGCCAGCGAGGTCCAAGCCTGTCAAGTAAGGGAGGGGCCAACTGTCAGCCAGTCCAGGCCCAGAAGTGGCGCACTGGTGCGGTGGCTTCATTGGGATGCTGCCACCCACAGGGGTAATGCTGCCCGGGAAAAAGACCCAGGTCCCATGCAGCCTGAGCTAGTCCCTCAGGCCATAACCAAGGCCCGGATTGGTGTCCTGCTGCCACCAGCTGGCAGACTGGTCCCAGATACTGGGCTGGGGCGAGGGCTGGGAAAGGTGGCCGCCCACAGGCTGCCCAGCTGGGTACAGTGGCCGCTGCCACAGACAGCCAGGCTTCAGAGCCCTGGCCTGGGCCACGGCTGGATAAGGTGGCTGCTGCTGCAGATAGCCCAGCTCCGGAGCCTCAGACTGGGACAGGGACAGAGCCAGGTAAGGCAGCTGCCACCCGGGGCACTGGCACTGAGACTTGGGGCATGTATCCCCTGTACCCAGTGCCAGCAATGCCAAGGGCCACCCATGCAAATGGACGGCTCAGTTCCTAGGCCTGTCCCAACAGCAGCTTTGGCAGTGGCAGACAGGCTCTAGAGCAGTGGTTTTCAAATTTTCTTTCTTGGGACCCAGTTGAAAAAAATCATTTATGCCCACAACCCAACAATTACATCTTTGAGCAATACATTCCAGGCTTGCAGTGGTGGCAACAGGGGGCTCCACAACCTAGTACCTGAGGGTTTGTGCCCCAGTGGTGGGTTGGGTCCTGACCCACAGTTTGAAAACCATTGCCCAAGAGCAGTGGTTCCCAACCTTCCTGTGCTGTGGCACACCTTGACACCTTTAACTATGTTGAGGCACACCGTCTTATAGTTTCTGAAAGAACCCACGAATATTCATGAACCAATGAGCCAATCCAGAACTCGTCCAGTAATTTTTCTAAAAACTCTGTGGCATGCCTACTCAGGCCTCATGGCACACTGGTTGGGAAACACTGCCCTAGTGGGACATTGGGAGCCGAGATCTTGCCCTCCTGGCCTGTTTCAGGCCATCTAGACCAGTGTTTCCCAACCAGTGTGCCGTGGCTCACAGGTGTGCCATGGAATTTTTTTTGAAAAACTATCCAGAGGTCTGGATTGCCTCATGAATATTCATGAGTTCATTCAGAGACTATATGGTGGCGTGCCTCAAAGCCGTAACATGGCAATCCGCATGCAGGGCACCTTCTGATCACACGGTGCCCCTTACCCTTGGCAGCGTTTGGGCCTGGCGGTGTGAAACGTGCTCATTAATAGAGCCGCTCCGCTGAGCTGCTGTGGCACGCTCAAGGCAAAGCCTCATTGGCTTCGCCATAGTTAGGGCCCTGCTCAAAATAATTAAAAATATCAAAGTGTGCCACTGCATTGAAGAGGTTGGGAACCACTGATCTAGACACGCCTTGCAGGCAGGGATTTCTTTAGCACCCCCTCTGCACCCACCCCTGGGAATTTCCCAACATCCCCCCAGCTGTCATTTTATACCAAATTAGTGAGCACTTCGACCCCCCACTTTCAACTCCTGGGGAGAATACTGCTTGCAGGTGTGTAATTGCCCCCTTAGCCCTGGAGACAGGGCCAGTAAGAGCCCAGCGCAGGTGCATACACCCACCCCATCCTTCACAAGGGGGCCAGGAATGATCACCAGCAGGGGTCAGACGATCCCCCCTCCGGGCGGCAGCAATGGTATGACTCCCCCCCCCACACCAGGGATGGGCTGGCCCGCTCCCCAGTTACCCCGCCCCCCTGCTGCACCACTGAGTGTGGCAGGGGGCGGCCAGCACGTGCTGCGCGCCCGCCCCGCAGCCAATCAGGGAAGAGCTTGCTCCGCCTCGCTGGCGCGCAGGCGCGTTACAAAAGGCCGGTGGAAGGGGCGCGAGAGCAGCCGGGCAGGTGGGTGTTGAGGCGGTTGGCGCCGGCGCGGCGCAGAGCTTTGCAGCACGTGGCTGCGCGCGCGTGAGGGGGGGGGCTGGGCTTAGACCCGCCCCGCCCAGCGCGCGGCCAAGCGGGAGGGCAGCCAGGCGGGGGGCGGTTCTGGAGGCTGCCTCCTGTCTGGTGTTTGCGTCTTGGTGGCTGTTTCCTAGGCCGGCATCTTTCCCTCCGCAATGAGCCCCGGAGCCTTCCCTCTCCTCGTGCCTGTTTCCTCTCTGCAGCTGTGGGGTGCCCGCTGCTCCTCGTGTGCTCCAGTTGCAGTCGGTGGCGCACAGGGAGCGGGAACAGAGGCGTTGAGCTCAGTGAGAGTTTGACCTTGTGGGGCACGATTCTGGCAACCCCTTTAGACAGCTGCAGAGAAGATTGTAGGAGTGTGACCCATGTAACCTTCAGATGTGCCTGTTTTACAGGAACATATTCATGTTTCCAGGGCAGAAAATGTTTTGGATTTCCTGCAGGTGCTTTCATGCTAGCTTGCAGGTCTTTAAAAAATGCTCTGTGCAGGAACCACCTCTTAAGGGTGAACACGTTTTCTGGGGATTATGTCCTTTGAGCTCTCCTTTGTCTTCCCACCCCCCATTCCTGCCAGGAGCTATTCTTGTTTTAAAAAATCTTGGATTTCCTACATACTCTTTGCCATTTGGCATGGCAGTGCACATGTTGTTTCTTACTCCTCTGTGCATGCAGGATAAGAGAATGGATTGTGAGGAAGGAAACTGTGCATCCTCAGCCGTCAGTGGTGTGTTGGAATCCATCTGTTATGAGGATTTAATGGATCAAACCTCACCCATGGAGTTGTCGGTCACATCTAATGCTGATGAGCAGCAGCAGGAGGTGCGGGGTGTTTGCACGGTTTCTTCTAATGGTGCCTTTGCATTCATTAATAACAACTCAGTTAACAAGTTTATATTGAGAACTCCATTTTTCCACAATGTTTCCTTTGTCCTTAATGTAAAAACAGAACATGATCTGCAGCAAATTAATATTGTAATTGGCAAATTAAAAACTTCTGTCTCAAGCATTTGGGGAGGAAAAAGGTGTACTGCAGCTGTATCTGTGAAACTTTGCACAGTGTCCATCTTGTTTATGTGCAGTTCAAATCAGTGTGCTTGGCATCTTGTGCTTATCATGATCACCAAATGATGTATGCTCTCTTTTTGTGTTTGAGTCGCAAGTTTTTTTAACTTCATGCAGCGTAACTGGTGCATTATGCCAAGACCTGGCCATTGAGGTGGTTTCTACTGTTCGTGCTTTCTTGCTGCTTCAGGATCTTTTTTGGTCAACACTCCATCCATTCTGCTTTTTGACAGAGTGATACTCAATGGAGGGGTCTAATGACTTACGGTAATTAAAGCTGCTGAACAGGGAGGCATTCTGCAGTTTCCAAACTGCTAACCTCTTCTTTTTGCATAGCTGAGTAGGAAAAGAAGGCTAGTAGGGTCTCTTTGTCTGCTAACATGGGAGATACAGAGTTGGTCACTTGCCTTTTAGTAGCTAGATAAGACATTAACGACAGCTAGGGAACGTTCCTGATTCCCTGGCAACCCAGAAGAGTTCTTTCATGGCTGTTTCTGAAGAGATGATAAAAGGTTTTTGGTTCAGTGGTAGGATGAAAACGATCTTTGTTTTGAGGAGCATCGATAATGTATCTTACACTGTTATAAAACTGACACTGAAACTTGCCATTTATCATGCAAATACAAGTTAGATGCAGTGCACAGAGTGACCGGAAGATGGAAGCAGAGCCATTTTTTGTAAAGTGGTGGTGGTGGGGAAATATGCTAGTGGATTAGCGTTGGGTTGGCTGTGTGAAATAAAAAAGTTGACTGAAAAGAGGTAGTTTTAGTCTAGTAGGAGTTCCAGAAATGAACAATAACTTGAAGACCTGAAAGATGAGTGGGTGCAAGAGTCACAGTTATGAGGCATGAGGTGAAGTGGTGGGGAGAGGAAGGAAACAGATGTAAGCTGGTAAAAATTACTATGGGCCAGGCTTGCCCCTTTGGCTTGTTGAAAGTTAGTTTTCCCAAATACTGTAGAATGATTTTAACCATGTTTTCTTTTTAATGAGTAGATACATCAACCTCTGAAAGTCTACTTGAGAGTCCGACCCTTTTCTAAGGCAGAACTCGAAAACAATGAATCTCAGGTTAGTTGTAGTGTCTATAAAATGACTACTTTTGTCCTCCATGGAAAAACTTGCATTTTATCTCAATAGTTCTAAAACAGCATAAGCTGTAAGGTTTTCAGTTTCTAAACTCTGTAACCGATAGACAGCATTCCTCCTGAGCGTTGAAGTTAAGAATGTCTCAAAAGCGATACTTCCATATCCTGGAAGGCTACTTATCAGCAATCCTTATTTTTTTTTCACTGATTCCTGTGTTATAGTTTGAGTAAATGTAGAATGTCAAACCAAAACAGTGTCTTAAATTTTTACCTATAAAGTGCTCTGACTGGCATCCTTATCAATTCTGACCTCTAGTCCCTTGGTTTTTTCAGTTAAAGCATGTGACAGATAGCTGAGAGAACCAGCACATGGAAAACAAATATCTGCTCTGCAGCAGATAATGGGGGTGGGGAGAGTAGGCAAGGTAATTTTGCATGGCTTATGTGTTGCAAAAGGGAATGACTTCATGAATGTGTAGCAGAAGAAATGTGCTATGGCTACTAGGATTGGATGAAATTCTCCATACAAATATTTTATTTGCCAAAAAAACCCAAAACTAAACCTGTTTTGGGCTCTCAAACTTTTAACTAGCATGCAGAAATAGTTTTGGACCCAGAAAGTAGTTCAGAACTGCATTCACATGGGAACTTAACCACCTTTGTACCCACAGTTAGGTGGGATGTGGGAAATTCATGTTCAGGTTCCTGCATCTAATGACTAAGTTAAGATCCACCCCAAATAGCCTTTAGCTTGCTGGTTAGAGCTCTTAATGGGGAGATTGATGTCAAATTCCTGCTCCAGGCTAACATGACTCTCCTATACTAGCTATATGGGGTAACCACTAGGCTACAGGGGCAGTACCTTTTCTGTCTATAGATCCAACCCTTTATTTCCACTTTTAAAGTAAAAGATCAGATTGAACAAAACTCTGATTCAACCCAAGAGAACTTTTTATTGACTTTTAATTTAATTTACCAAGAACTTAAAAAAAACAAACAAACAAAAAAAAACAAACAAAAAACTTGCGTTTCAGATTGGGTTGGACCAAATCTTTTGTTTCTCATAACTGCCAGTATATTTAAAGAGGGGAAAAAAAACACTTGCCCCATTCTAAGTATTCTAGATATCAAATGGATTCAGTTATGGTCTTAATACTTAAGCGGCAGGAGTGCTCTTGTTCTAGAGACTACATGATTATTCTTTCCTATGTTGCAAATAGCACTATACCTCATTCAAACTGCAACTCTTAATCTAGTTTGCTTTCTACTATTTATGAAGTCCAGTTTACATTTTGACTAGCTTTCTCCAGGCTGAACAGTTCTAATCTATCTTTTTTTTCCAGTATTGTGAAACTGGGGTTGCAAATTCTACACATTTGTAGTATGGACCTTGTCATATCTGTTCCTGGTTGTCGTGGGGACCAGTTTTAGTAGCCTGTTGCCTAGCTCCACTGCAGAAATGTAATGGAGGAGCACCCTCTGGCAAACAGAAGTAAAACTGCTGGTGCCTAGCTGCGAGTCAATTTTGTCCATCCCTGTCGTAGTGTGTGTGGAAAGTAGGAGTGAGTGGAAAGAATCTTGGCTGTGCTTTTAATGGTCTTGGATATTGTAAAAGCTTGCTCTTTCATGAAGCACATGTTTTGGTCCAAATCTGATATTGGTGTCCCTTGAAGTTGTAATGCACCTCTTAAATATTTTAAAACCTATTACAATGTTACAGCTTTTAGTAGACAAGTGTGCACTTCAGGAAAGCTATTTTAGAAAGCAAAACTTCTGCATCTTTTTTTCTTTAGGACTGCATAACTATTGAAAATCCAGAAACAGTAACTCTGCAGGCACCAAAAGAATCCTCTACGATGAAAAATAGTGAAAAGGGGATTGGACAGTCTGTACATCAGTTCACTTTTACTAAGGTAAGCTAATTTTCATGCCATAATCTTTAATAGGAAAACATCTTTATCCTATGGGAAACCATAGTCATGACCCCCCCCCCATTTTTTTGGAGTTAATGAAAGTATTTGTTGTTAAACATGATCTTTCAAATTTGAATTACAGGTAGGATCTCGTCAACTGGTTTTGAAACAAAACACAATGTATAGGACTAGTGTTTATGGTTAACTTATCAGGAAGGTTGTACTTTGATGCAAATGCCAATTAGATGAGAGAAACTTGTGCAGTAATCCAGTTGCTTGTTTTGATTGTGGTGGTTATAAAGCTTCTTGCAGACAGTTTGCTATGAAACAACACAGCATAACAAAATAGTCTGACCACACAAACTTCTGTTGATCCATTGTCCTTCTAGATCACAGTTGGGTGGACAGGTATTGCAGGAATGTGTAACTTAAAAATGGCTTCTAGAAAGGCATATGATCTCCTTGTGAGAGTATGGATGCTTTACAGCTTAGCCCTTTCAGACACTGAAAGTTAGCTTTGTTTTTTACTTGGCACACACATGCAAGACCCAATAAGGACTACAGGCACTTATCTTCTCCCAGTATGAAGATATAAAGCAGTTGGCATAACTTGTTAAATATCTTCATATTTAATCCTTGGTGTTCCTACATTATTCTTTAAATTGTAGAGTCCTATAGTATTCATATTATTAAAAAAAAAAAAAAAGTCCTGTTACCTTAAAGACCAACAGATTTCTTTGGGCATAAACTCTTGTGGGCTCCAACCCACTTGCATCTGACAAAGTGGGTTGGAGCCCACAAAAGGTTATGCCCGAAGAAATCTGGTCTTTAAGATGCCACAGGACTCTTGTTCTTGCTGTTCAATAGACTAATAAGGCTACCCTTCTGGAAATAGTATTCATATGGCTCCCTCCTCTTCTGGAGTACAAGCATAGGGGATCCTTATTCGAGGAGGCTTGGCATGTGGTTGAGATCACTTGCTAGTTGAATGGTATTTAGAAATAAATACAGCCTGCATATATCTTAATAGCTTTAATTAAACATGTATGACATGAGGCCAGGAGAAACTTCAGATCTGTTAAGTGATATAGAAAATAAAACTGATAGTCTGTTCAACTTTCTGTATATAACTAAGTTTTCTAGTTATCCATTAAAGAATTTTCATATATACCATTCAATATACTGTTCAGCAAAACAAACAAGGAGTCTGGTGGCACTTTTGAAGAGTAACATTTATTTATCACATGAGCTTTTGTAGGAGAAAATCCCGCTTTGTCAGATTTTCTCCCATGAAAGCTAATGCAATAAATGTTAGTTTCTAGAAGTGCCACCAGATGCCTTGTTTGTTTTTACTGATCTAGACTAACATGGCTGCCCCTTTGGAATTTAGTAATCAATTTTTCAGCTGTTCAAATGTCATTTGAAGAAAATTTTTTTTGGTTTTAGATCTTTGGACCAGAAACTACTCAAAGTGACTTTTTTGATGGCACAATGAAAGAGATAGTAAAAGCTTACATCGATGGAGCAAATGGATTGGTGTTTACCTATGGGGTTACTAATGCAGGCAAAACATTCACTATTCAAGGTGCTGAGCAAATATGACAGCTTCTATAAAATCCAGTGAACACATCAGGTGAGACTAACTTCTTCTAACAGACTAATCTTTCTCCACAGGTTCTTCAAAAGATGGTGGCATTTTGCCTCGTTCTCTTGATATGATCTTTCACCACATAAGAGGAAGGCAATACCTGAAGATGAACTTGAAACCACACTTAAGCAATGATGTCAGGAAGCTAGATGATATTCAAGTTAAGCAAGAAGAAACTATAAAAGCTGCTGTTCTTGCTGCTTTCAAAGGCGTCAGTAATCAAATAGTCTTTTGTTCTCTAAAGTAACTGCTAATCTTCCCCTTAGATTAAAAAAATGAACAAGCAAAAACCTGCTTAGTACTTACTTACAGGGTTCTGCTGCAGTACTGAACTCCTTTTTCAAATTTATGCAAGATCTGCAGTGTCAGTTAAGATATGAAGCCTTCTGAAAATAAGAGCAACAAGTCATACATGCAGCATATGGTAAACTTTTTAATAAGAACTTTTGTGCAAACTGTCTGCCACAGACAGACATGGGAGACAGCAGTGAGAAGCATCATAAAACTAGCTTGGAACCAGCTAGCATTGTGCTGTTGTGTCATCTCCAGTTTGTGTATTTGCTATAAAGATAAAACAAATAGAACTTTGATCTTCTCCTCCTTTTCAAACAGGTATCTGGCTGCAACATATCTTGAATTAAAAAAGGTATTGGATAGATTTGGTCTCTGGTCTCAGAGTTGATCTACACTTATGAGCAAATTTGGCAGGTCTTAGTGGAGGTTGTACAAGCATCAGGGAATAGTTTGCATAACTTACTTTGACACTTCCTAAATTCTCTCCTGGTGCTGCTCCACTACATTCCACTGATGGGGAACTGCATAACCATCAATGCAGCACTATTTTTTTTTTTTTTTTTTTTTTTTCCTCCAGAGCTGGTTTTATTAGATCAACTTCCAGCTTGACTGAGCAAGTCTTCACTTTCACTCAGACTGGATAAATCAATCTGGTATGAGTGAATTTGCCGCCACACATATGTGAAACTGAAATCAGGCTACAGGAATCCGTTTGTTTCCATGAACTAGACTAACATGACTGCCCCTTTGGAACAAAATAATTCAGTTAAGGCAGGTCTAACCTTTATATAAGGATTAAAAATGTGTTCTGGGTGTCACTTAAAAGGGGGGGGGGAACCTTAGCCCAAATGAAATTCAATGGGGACTATAGACTCCCAAGTCAGTTGGTCTGTTTTGAAACTTTTACTCTAACCTCCTTTTTGATATGTGTTGGGAAGATAATTACTCTTGCCTACCAGTCTGATAAACCCCAAAATGTACTCCATTTTAAAATAAACTATGTACAGCTCCAGCTGTGCCTGAGTGGGTATAAGATTAGTGAGGGAGTGAATGGATTTTCTTCCTTCCTTCCTTCCTTCCTTCCTTCCTTCCTAATTACCCTTTTCATGAACTCCAGTTACCATGGTTGCTTTTGAAGTTCAGTTAAGTATTGGAGACCTACCCCTCAACAAAAGAAAACAGAAGAATTTTTTGAAATTATTCTAGTAGTTCATGCAGAGCTTACAAATCTAAACTTGATTGATCAGAATCTGGCTTCATAAAATATGGATTAGAAAACCTCATGGAAAAAAATTGAAATACCTAGGAGAAAAAGTCAGTGAAAGACAGGTACCAAAGAAGTAACATCATCAGTGGGATTCTTGAGTTCTATTTCCAAAAAAGAAGCAAGGAGTCCTGTGACACTTAAAGACTAACAAATTTATTTATCGCATGAGCTTTTGTAGGAGCATATCCCACTCCATTAGTCTTTAAGTGCCACAGGACTCCTTGCTGCTTTTGCTGGACTAAACTAACACAGCTGCCCTTTTGGAACTACTACTGAAAGCTAAGCTAATCAAAACTCTCCAGATAAGATTAGTAGACATTCAATACTCAACCATTCTTTTCTAAAGATTTGAAAAGCTTTAATTTGTTTGTTAAACTTGATTATCTATCTTTCCATACCTTATTCTAAACATATTCAGTATACTACCCAAATATTCCATTAAACTATATTGTCTACTTCACTTAGTTCTTCTCAAATGGCTGTAGTAATTTGCTATTATGTGACTATGTACATGGGTCTCTGCTATGGAAAAGGAAGGGTAAAATTGTATATTAGCTAATGCAAACAAAAAACTATTGACACAAACTCAACTACTATCTCTGTGTTGACAGTGCACAGATGTACTCCTCTGCATAGACCAGCCCACACCAAAATATCGGCATACTCCTCATCTCCTTATAAGCATCTAGCCATTAGCTGAAGTGCAGCATGACCATAACAATTCTTTATCTCCATTTTAATCCTTATGCTCTCACCCAACCTTCCACTCATCTTTTTTGCTCAGTTGCTGTGGACAACACCACCATCCTTTCCTCTGGCCTTGACAAATGCAGTTTTGCTCCACTAATTCATTCAGAATGCTGGTGAAAAGATCATTTTCCTAGTCCATTGCTTTGATGTTTTCTCTTGAATCTGTGTACTGGCTCCTCTTTTTTTTTTTTAAACCACATGTGAATTGCTGTCTTCATTTTCAAGTGCCCCACCATGGCCTGTCAGTCATTTGCTATCAAGGTATTTACTCTGATTGGCCCATGTTACCAGCCTTGATTGCCGTCTTGTTAAATTTTCAGAGAAGCACTTTATTGGTTTCTGTCATGCTGAGAAGCTCCCAGTAAACATCAGCAAAACTACATTGTCCTCAATCCCCCCCCCCCCCCCCATATTGCCTGCAAAACATTGTTAGGCCACTTGTACAGCTTCCTGTCTGACAAGCAACATTGTCTCACTGCTTCCTTATACACCCCAATCTGTTCATACTCCATCTGTGGTCTCTTGACTTAGACTTAAATTATAAAGCCTTTGGGGGAGGGGACCACCTATCTTGTTTATACTGTTCCTATCACAATGGAGTCCTAGTTGATGATTAGGGTTCCTAGGCACTATGGTAATATAAACAGTAACTATGCCCTGAGTTGTGATAAAGTTTTCAAGCATTCTCATCTTAGCAAAACCAAAACTCCTAGAAGAATTAGGAAGAAAAACTGACATCATTGTTACAAGGCCAAAACTGCTGTAAAAACAATCATGAAATCTCATAAATGAACTTACTACAGGTCCTGATGAGGTTGTCTTCTATGAATAGCAGATAAATTGGTAACCTGACCACTTATCTGTCTTCTGTTCTAGTGCACATAGCAAAACCTTTTGAACTTCTTGCTGACTTAAGTTTCCATTCTTTCTTTTTGGTACTCAGAGTTTTGTTTGTGGTAAGGTGGCTCTTTGGGTTAAGAGACTATTATAGTGCGAACAAGTATATGGAGGGTGGAGAAAGAGCTGCTTGGGTATAGTACCTTGGAAACTACTTTGAACAAGCTATGGAGCTTTTAAATGACAGCAGAATGCTTTTTGTTCTGAGACCAAACTCTGGACCTAGCTAGTTAAAAGTTGGAGTGATTTTGAAATCTATACTTGGCAAGCTTTCATATTGATCAAGTTCTGGTAACATCTCAATTTTGTAGTAGTGTGAAATTCAAAGCAGGTACATTCAAAGCACTTGTCCTGTTTGTCAAGTTTAAGGCTGGAAGGGGCCACTAGATTATCTAGTCTTACATGTATATATTTTTTTCTAAACTGCTTATGAGAGCTCCATTTAGTTTGGTTGACACATCTGTCTGAATGCCCTCTATCATCCTATCTTTAACTGCTTTAGGAAGATTATCACTTCACTGTGTCTACAATCTTCTGCTTAAATTCTGTTCAGGAATCTTCTTTAGGTAACTAGCCATTTTTTTTTATTTTTTTTAAAGCAAGTGGACATCTTCACAGCTTCCACTTTGCTTACTGATTTACTGTACAAAAGAGTTCTGTTGTCATTTTTAGATGAAACACCTCTCATTTTCCCAATAGTGATAAACTGTACTCTCCATCATATGAGGAATCAGAATTTTATAGTGTTCGGCTGCTTGCTCTCATAAATGTAAGGGATTGGGGATGCTTTTGTATTTATCTGCAATTGGTCTACTACATATTCTTAACTGCTTACTCTCATCTATGTGAAATATTGACTGACTGAAGAATAAAGACTAAAGCAGTGTCAAATAAGGAAAGGGGAAAATACAGTTGTGGGAGGGGAAGGGGGTGCTTGGAACACCATTTAGGATGCTGAAGACAGTTGTCATGAGAAGCAGGTGTGCAAAACATTTGAGATGATGGGTGGTGGTGGTGGTGGTGGTGGTGGGGGGGGGGGGGGGAGTGTGCTAACCTCTCTATTATTGCTGCTATTGCAAATGTAGGACTTCTAGTAAAAATGGTGGCTGCCAGCAGGGAGCCAAGAAATGACAATGTAAACTTTAACTTACTCCTACTCTAACTGCTTCATGGATAGTTTTCTTTTTAATTGCATAAGTTACTCATGATGATTTTTTTTCTGAATTGTTTTTGTACCTAGTAATTAAATAACCTTTCTCAAACTGCTATTGGAAGTGAAGACAAAGCTCAGCATAACATTTTCACTGTTGCACAATTTCTTCAATATAAGACATTTATTTGTCTAACATCTTACTTTCTCAAGGACACAGAAGATGCTTTGAAATCTCCTACAGTTCAGGGCTCTTCATTGTGTACCATGGAATCTTCCTCTTTTAGCAACTGTACTTCAACAATTCTGCCTTCTGACCAGCTAGGTAAAATAACTTTGAATTCATGTGGTAAAAATAAAGATGTCTGCTGGAATTATTTAAAGAATGAGAGGTGTGGAAACAGTCTCAGTTGGCTGCTAGTAGAAAACTTCCTTTTGAAAAAGTCAAAGCCAAACATACTCTATCTCATTTACAAATGTAAAATGTAGAAGAGAATTAAATCTATGCTGTCTTTAAGTGGTGGCTTAGTTTACTATGCAAAAGAAAAAAAAAAAGTTTAAGAACTTGTGGCTAGAGATGTGAAGTTGGCAGTTTTCATAAAGGGAAACCAGCAGATATTTTCAGGTCTGTTTGCACCCTAGCTCTCATTTTGAGTTGCAGTTTGATGGGAAGCGTTAAACACTTGGGGCCAGTTTGTAAAGTGTGCTTGAGCATTTGGGTTCCATAGTTCAGTGTATATACAAAAAATGAGGAGAAATAACACATTTTTGTACAAAATTATGTAAGACTTTTTTTGCTATTTGAATTTTAGAGGCCACTGAACAACTTCACACTCACCAATAAGGTGCAAGGAATCTTTAACTTATCAAGCTTTTTTTATGGTTTAGCAGTGAATGACTTTGCTCTACAAGACACTGAGGGGACTAAGCATCAGAGAGTTCAGTCTTCAGTGTGGGTGTCCTTCTGTGAAATTTATAATGAGTATGTGTATGACCTTATTGATGCATTGGCTGTGTCAAAAAATCAAAAACGCAAAGCTCTAAGAATTTGTGAGGATCAAGCAGGAAACTCTTATATTAAAGGTAACTAACTTTTTTTGTGACATTGGTTGTCCTGTACATATATTAATGACTCAATGTATTTTTTAAACAAGTCCTTTTATTTATTTATTCTCCCCCCCCCCCTTCCTCCCACCCCTTCAGACCTAAAGTGGATCAATGTTCAGGGCACTGAAGAGGCTTGCAAAATACTTAAAATGGGAAATAAGAACCGAAGCTTGGCTTGCACTAGAATGAACCAGCACTCAAGTAGAAGGTTTGCTTCCTGTAACTATAGACGTCCTTGTACTCTTCAGTTTAAACATCTGTAAAAAAAAAATAAAAATAAAAATAAAAAAAAAATAAAAGTGATACTTTGAAAAGAGCAGTTATTAGTTGACTGAAGACACTGCTCGTATTCTTGTTCAATCTCTATTTAAGGCTGGTTATGGTACTGAAATTGCATTAATCTCCTTAGTCTACTGCAAAATGTCATCTGTGCTACTCTCATTAGATCAATAGTGTTTACTGAGATAGTAACAAATCAGCGGATCTTGGTAAGGACAAATGAGACAAGATTGGAGTGACTGTGTGTGTTTCCCTCTGCCCCCAGGTCTCAGAAGGTAGTATTGGGGAACAACAGCTGGGTTTTCTTAGGTTTTTCTTGTTGTCTCACTTATTCAGTGTGTATGCAGGGCCAGAGGCCATGATATTATTAATCTGCAGCACTACAATTATGCTGGTGCTCAGTCATCTACATTTTGCCAGACTAGAATATTGTACGGCAGCTCCCCCCCCCCCATTGTAGCTAACTGGTTGTAGCTCGGTCCAGAAAAGCTAATAACCTCTCAGTCTTAGGTGGAAGTAAGGTGTGGGGTGGGTCCAAGGGAATATGTGGTGAGAAGGTGTGACCACTTTTTACTGCTTTCTAACTTGGGGAGGGGTCCTTCTTGCTCTGCACTGTATGATGTCCATTTGTTTGGCCAAGGATGTTTTCTTCTATCTGCCTTCAACAGGGTATTGTGATCTTTCTTGTTAAAGTCAGTCTGTCCACTCCTGGAGGAAAGCTACACTTGATCATCTCTTAAGCCAGTGCAGAACATAACTGTCTGCTTTCTTAGCAGAATTTTATGCATGGAACCAGTGCTTCAGAAAATGCACTGACTTCCAGTTAGTTTGAGCCAATATAATGGAATTCATTTTGATATGCAAAATTCTCCATGAATTATGATTTGACTGTTGGAGTTCCTTTCTGCCAAATTCCACAGTAGAAAATAACTGGGGTGCTCACACTGTGCAGGAGGAATTAAGGGCAGAGCATTCTTAACTCTGAAATTTCATTTTCCCCCTTTGACCTAACAGCCAGAGTACCGCTACCAAATCAGTAACTGCTTTTTCATTATGAGGTATGTCCTGCAGAGGTTACATAGGGCTTTGAAGTCTGAAGCAAATGTAATGTTAGTCTTGGTAATGCTCTAGATAAACCTTGCAGAATATTGGGTAAACTGAACAGTAACTAGATGATGCTTGTGTTAGAAATCAGGGTGAATTACTAGACTGGATGCATTCCTTCTGTATGTTCTTCCAAATCAACTCCTGTTTTTCAAGGAGTTCATGCTCCAGACACATGGGAGAAGTCTAGTTCCTGTCTGAAGTTCTTGGATTCAGGAATTTAAAAACATACTGAGCTGTTAGGTTCATTTCTTTATATGGCTTAAGTCACACAGCTTGGATGAACCTTGGAAGCCATTTTTCTCCTCTGAAGCACCTAACTAAAATTCTACTCATTAACTTTCATACTTCATGTAACTGCAATTTGTTTAGCTATTTCTGTAATACTGTTTATCACATAGTATATCAACTTTTTATTGGCTGTTCAAATCAGTGCATTACAAGAATGCTCTTTTGTCTTGACACTTAATTTTCAAGATTGTTGACTATAACAAAGTGTGTGTTTCCCTACTAGTCACAGCATATTTTCTATCCGACTACTAAGATTAAGTGGTGAAGATGAACCCCGTATCCTTGGAGTTTCGGAGTAAGTGTCAGTGTTTCTACAGTAAAATTATTATTTTTTTTTTTACTGAGGAGCCAATAATGAGAGCTATGTCTAAGTTGCCTAACACTCTGAAATTATTCCCTGACCTTTAAGGATCTCGGAACTATGTTGGTTGCAGCAGGCCTTTAGAGCTTGGTAGGGGAGAGAATCTTGGTATCAGAAAACTGCCTTTTATTGGTCCCATTAAATTCCATTCAGATGTGGCTGAGAGCACTTTTCACAGATTTCTACTTCCCTTCTATGGTTTGTGTTCCTCAAGGAAGCTTTTGGCAGCTTGTCAATGTAATGAAATATGAACATCTAATGGTTAGCTCAAACCATAAGAATGGACGCTCTGGGTCAGACCAAAGGTTCATCTCACCCAGTATCCCATCTTCTGATGCTGGCCAATGCCATTTCTTTCAGAAGGAATGACCAGAAAGGGTTGGTAATCGAGCAATCCATCCTCTGTCACCCATTCCTAGCATCTAGCCAGCAGAGACTCTAGAGCCTTCAGAAACGTGGCTTTGCATCCCTACCTGTCTTGGCTAATAGCTATAGATAGACCTATTCTCCATGAACTTAACTAGTTTATTTTTTAACCCTGTTAGTCTTGATCTTTATATTGTTATCTGAACGAGTTGCACAGGTTGACTGTCCATTTTGTGAAGAAATGCTTCCTTTTGTTCATTTTAAACTTGCTGTATAGTTGATTTGATGACAGTGGTGTAGCCAGCCAGGGAAGGGGAGAACTGCTGTGCTGGGGCTGGTAGTGGTATGAGCTTCTCCGCTGCATAACTGGTCATGGGGCCAGCTAGCAGCTCATGGCCACAGTTGAGTGCAATAGAGGTGCTGGCATCTCAGCTCCACTCTCAGCTGTGGGGCCTGGTGGCTGCAAGTGGAGCAGAGGCACCAGTGCCTCTGCCTCAGTCATGACTGCCAGCTGCTGGGTGCCCCAAGGCAGCTGTTGCTGGGAGCTGAGGTGGGCAGGCTACAGGGCTGAGTGAGGGCCCATCCATGGCTACACCCCTGTTCAGTGATCAGTACTTCTATTAAGAGGAGTGTAACACTTTTTCCGTACCGTGAAGATTTTATAAACATCTATTGTATATAGCCCCTTAGCCATTTCTTTTCCAAGCTGAAAAGTCCTAGTCTTATTAATTCCATCTCTTATGAAAGCTGTTCCATACCCCTAGTAATTTAAGTTGCCTTTTTCTGTGCCATTTCCCATTCCAGTACCTTTTTTTTTTTTTTTTTTTTGGATGCGACAACTGAATTTGCATGCAGTATTCAAGATCTGGGTGTACCATGAATTTATAGAGGCAATATAACTTATGTTTTATCTACCCCTTTGCTAATGATGCACAACATTGTTAGCTTTTTTGACTGCTGCTTCACACTGTGTGAATGCTTCTAGAGAATCACCACAGACTCCAAGATTTTTCTTGAGTAGTAAGAACAAGGTTAGACCCGTGACTGATGCAGCAAGAGTACATGCTGCCTGAGAAACTGCAGGTGGTGATAGCCTCTCTCAGGAAGTGGAGAAGCAAGACATACTTCCCTGACAACTTTCTTGGGGGCTCCATGTGGAGACTCCCCATTTTTTTGTGGGGAGGGGAAGCTAGGCTTATCTGTGTTCACCAACTCAGTACATGACCCCCCAGACCTCCCATGGGAGTAATTGCCTTTGCTGCTGCCCTTTGACCTAGTGAGTTGCAATTCACAATGTGCTGCAATGCAGAAGATCCAGAGCCAAATTCTGCCCATGATGCATGATCTCAGGCTGCTGCGTGTTGTATGTAAAGCAGTGAAACATGATTTCCTTCTTTAAATGACTTAAGAAATTTCATTGTTAAGGGAATGTTCGGATGACAGAGTCAAGCACTCACAAGTTGAGGGTATCAAGTTGCCTGGACAATCATCATCGAGACCACTGTGTGTGTGTGTGTGTGTATATATGTAATGATGACATACTTTTTTTCCCCCACAGAACTCCTGCTTCCTGCAGTGCACAGAATAGACAGTTTCCTGGGACTGAATTAGGATTTGCATAGTGAATGAAAATGTTTATAGGATCCCATTCTGTCTTCCTCTAGATTCTAGGTTATAGGCTTATAGGTTCCTAACTGGAGGGTGTGCTCCCCTAGGGGGGCAAGAAGAAAATCCAAAGGAGGTGCGAGGTGGTGAAATTTTGGTTATTTTTCTCAATAATGACATTAATTTCTTGTTAAAAGGGTATTGGAGCATTGGACAATTGAGGTTGGGGGGGGGGGGGGCGTGAATTTCTGAAAAATTGAAAGGGTATGCAGCCATAAAGTTTGGGAACCTTCTAGAGTCTAGAAGTTGATAGGAGTGTAAAGAACAAAATAGGGACTGCAGGAAGATGAAAAGATGAACCACTGATTTGACTTTAAGGCTGGTGAATGTGAAACAGGAGAGCTGTTTTCCTTGCTTCTGCCATAGTTCTTATGTGATACTGAGGAAGTCATTTAGGCTGAAATTTTGGCAAGTGCTGCTTATCACATTCCTTATTTCATGGGCACCCCATCTGGGGCCCAGTAGGCAAAAGTGGAGTTAAGAAGTTGTGGCCGCTTAGGCAGCTACACAGAATGATCTGAAGAATGAACGTGGAGTTGCCAGGATGTTATGAGGTCAAAACATGGCTCTGCCAGTGTTTCAGTTCATTATTTTCCTGAGTGGGGAAGATAAATTTATCATTGCCACTGAGATAATAGCACTGACATTTGAGGCATTCTGATATTATGGTGAGACCTGCCCTAGGAAAATGTAATGAGATGTCCTGTATTTGCTTGAATGTTTTGGTCATCATATAGTAAATATGTAGGTCACCAACTGAGTGGTGTTGAACAGCTGCCTGGCTGAGTAGCATCCATCTTGTATACTGATGATGTAGGGATATTGTGGAAATAGTATGCAATCATGTAACTAAACACACACATGTGAGGGTTTAAAACTTTTCATGGACAATCTATATTTGGCCACTTCAGAATTTTTAACTATTTGACTTTATAACCTAAATAACATCCTCATAATGCAGTTTTTAATGCAGTGATTTGTTGTGGAATAAATACTTCTCTCAGCATTCTAGTAGTAGGCTGTGTGGGGGCAAACCTGAAGCCTAATTCAGACTTTGATAGGACGTAATGCAACTTTAGTCAAATGTTGATACTTTGCAATACAAGTCAATCTGTTGGGAGCTCAATGCTTTGCATGGAAATTGGAAGCTGCAAAAAGAAAGAAACTACTCTGCATCTAGAAAGTATCTATCTGCACTCTGGTAGCTGATATTCTGTCTTAATACTTCTTTGCAGTCCCTGCAATACTAATGTTGACTAGAAAAATGAATTAAGTACTTTCCTAGCATGTTCTCCTCTCAGGGAAAGTGCTTTAGCAATTCAGTTGGTAGTACTCATTTTGGGATCAGTTGATTGTGGAATGTCCCATGCTGAGATTTGAGTTCCTAAAAACTCGGATGCTAAAGAATTAGATGTGTTAGTGCATTCAACAAACAGTGTAAATTCTGGGGTGTGGTGGTGGTGATGGTTTTGTTTTTTGTTTTTTTTTTTTTTTGTTTTTTTTAAATGATGGCTATGGCATTACTTAACTACCCATAGAATACAGAAATATTAACAGTGTGTATAACTGTGGCTGTATTACCAGTATCAGAGTCCTGACTTTGGACTTTCTGTATTGAAGGGGAGAGGCTTTGTACAAAACCATAGAATCTGGAAGGGACCATGATGGGTCACTGGGTCCAGTTCTGTGCACTCATGGTGAGATCAAGTACACCCATCTCTGACAGGTGTTTGTCCAACCTGCTGCTATGTCTCTTCCTTGTAATGTTTGATTATTCAGTTGCTTTTGGCAAACAGGACAGTACTCTGTAGACTCCACCTTGGTTATGTCCAGAAATGTTGAGTACTTATCACAAACGTATCTGAAAATGTATAGTATTAAAATTGTATTTAATTTGTACAATATTTATATTGCTGATTAACTCTTTCATGTAGAATGTCTTTCTGTGACTTGGCTGGGTCTGAGCGGTGCAATAAAACACAAACCTTTGGAGACAGACTAAAGGAAGCAGGGAATATTAATAATTCTCTTTTTATCCTTGGAAAATGTATTGCAGCGCTGAAGCAGAATCAGAATCCTAAGTAAGTGAGGAGACTTAAAACAAGAGTCAAGTTTTAGTTTGTCTGAAAGACTAACCATGCTTTGCACAGCTTTGGGTGATGGTTCTGTAAACTTGCACAGATGTTCACTTTACATGTTCATTCTGTTTATTGGGGAAAAAAAAAGACAATTTAATTCTTTAAGTTCTGTGGAAAAACTATTGCATGTGGGAATATGGTGGAAAAAATATTAGATCACAAAATCATTGACTTCTATAATTCAAGCAGCCAGTACCTCTCATAAATACAGATTTTTCTCAGCCCATGTGTTCAGAAACAGGCTGTAATCAGCATGAGGTTTCTTCTCCTGTGTGAGTGTTCTGTATTTTTGGACAAATTCACATTTGTTGTCTATACTTCAAAAGCATTCCACAGGTCTTTCCTTTGACTGATTGGGTACGTGTTCACCTTTTTGAAGTATAGAGATACTGTTCAAACTTGTGTCTTCCTATGAAGAAGTGCATCTTTCCTCCAAAAGAGTGGATCTAGAAAACTTGTATGTGTGTAATATTGCAACTCACTCATGGTTTTTCATGGAAATTTTTTGCCATTTTTTTTTCTTTTAAGAGTGAAACGGAGCTATGTTCCATTCAGAGAGAGTAAACTCACTCGCTTGTTTCAACCATTCTTCTGTGGTAAAGGCAAAGCATGTATGATTGTCAACATTAATCCATGTGCTTCCAGTCATGATGAGACATTGCATGTAATGAAATTTTCTGCTATAGCCAGACAGGTTAGTAGTCTGCTGCTTCTTAACTGGGTCTGAATAGGGACTGGGATTGGCTAGCTCCATATAAAAATTGAGGGGTAGCCATGTTAGTCTGTATACAGCAAAAATGACAGGAGTCCTGTGGCACCTGAAAGCCTAACAAACTTCTTTGAGCATAAGCTTTCATGGGCTACAACATGATTCATCCGCTACATGAAGTGGAACCTACAATTAGGAGGGTGTGAGTGGGGTGAATGTGTGCTTGCAGGGTGAGAAATGATACAGTGAGGAGGGCAAGTGCTAACGAAGACAATTCTTCTTTAACTGAATGGATTTTGTTAGCGCTTGCCCTCCCAATTTGCATCCCACCTTGCAAGTGTGTGTGTGCGTGTGTGCGTGCGTGCGCGTGCACGCTCACACCCTCACCCCCAACTATAGTTTCCACTTCATAGTTTGTCAGATACATGGAGGAGCCTATGAAAAGCTTATGCCTGAAGAAATTTGTTGGGCTTTAAGGTACCATGGGACTTATGGTTGCTTTTGCTGTATAGTGCTTTTCCTTCTTTAAAAATTCACAACTTCTCATCAATTGCTGTGAACGGGCCACAACCACATTGTTTGAACTGACTTCATTTACTCTGATCCTCCACATAGTAACATGACTCGCTGTGTGTGTGTGTGTGTGTGTGTGTGTGTGTGTGTGTGTGTGTGTTATCTCTCTCTAACAAATTGTAGTTTCTGCTTCATTATCTGACGAAACAGGTTCTTACCTGCGAAAGGTTATGCCCACATACCTTTTAGTCTAAGGTACCATTAGGAGACTCATGTAGCTTGCTTTTTTTTTTTTCCCCCCCCCTCAAAACTGTTCATGTTCCTAAGTAAGGGCTGCTGACAGTAGTCTCAATGTTGAGGGTCCTTTGAAGTACATACTTCCATCTTTGACTGGATAGAGCTTTCCCTGTCAGAGTCCCTGAGCTTCTCTGAGCAAAATCTTTTTGCCTCATTCTTGTGGTCTTGCCCAAGCAGAGTGGACATTAACGCTTTAAAGTGCATTCCACGTGAGGCAAGAGCCACCCTAGGGAGTTTGTCATTCAGGACAAATGTGCCAAAAAATTCTTAAATTTCCAAATATCTGCTTTGCTAATTAACTGCAGCAATTTTGAAAATAAGGAATAAAATGTTCTTTAAATGATACTAATGGTCCGGTTTAAAGAAAAACTTCTATCTTGCAACTGTGTTTGAATAAATTCTTTCCTAGATGGGAAGTTTGTAAACAAATATCCATTATACCAGAAGGAAATGCTATTTCCTTATACAGTGTATATATAATTGTATAACTATTTTTTCAGATTATTCAGACAATCCAGCCCAGGACCTTTGGATATTTTGCCCCAAGACTGGTTGGGAAGGATGGCAAGCCTATTGTGCATTTTGATGCCAATGTATCTGAAGAACTTCCTGATGAAGATATTGATCTCTCTTCTGAAGAGGAAGTAGACATTACCATCTTGACCCACGAGGTAGTTACAAATCTAATCAGTTATGTACACCCCATAGTGTCTTCACTGCTAATGTTCAGTTTGTCAGTCTATTCAAACTGTAGGAGTAACGAGTTGATTAAAATGAAATGCTTGGTTCCTGCTCAGGGTAACTTAATATGCTGTGGCATGATAAAAATGAACCAGTCTACTGGCTACGTAAAGTAGGAATGAGGCTAAGCATTAAAAATTTCTGGTCAAAAGGAAGAGCTCAGAAGTGATCTTCTTTAATGTTACACCTCTTTCAAGCCTACTTGTCTTGTGATGTAATCTGGTGCAATACCCAAGAAGGAAAATAAGGAAGCAGTAAGATTATATAAAACTTATTTTAATTAAAACAGCTTCATTACTTTTAAACAGCTACTCTTCCTCCTTCAGAACTTTACCAAATAGCATTTTTGAAACCTTTGCAGATCACTTTAACAAAGCTATCTTGTGATATTAATATGTCACTTAATTTGTATATACAAATCATAAAAATACAGGAGTATGTATCCAGCTTGTATGTTGTGGATGGATTAAAAGCTTTACTGTTTTTAACAAAGGATTGAAGAGAGCATCTGCTAAAATGAAACATCTAAGCCTGTTGACTTGAAAATACACCCAAGAGTCTTGCAAGAGCTCTTCAGTTAGTTCTTTTAGCTATTAATCTTAATTTAAGACACTTTGGAAAATTCCAAAGGATTGGAGAATGACCAATGTGATTCCAATTTTTGGAAAGGGTAGGAAGATGATACAGGGAACTACAGACTGGCTAGCAAGATATCTGTCTTGAGCAAAATAATAGAACAGTTGATTTTGAAGCTCATTAATAGAGTTAGTGGCTAAACATACAATTAATTCCAGTCTGGATGGGTTCATGGACTATGTCTACACTGGCATTTTTAGTTCCAATTAAGGAGGCTTAATTTGAACTAACTTTTTTACCTGTCTACATCAGGCTTTCCTTAGTTCAAACTAAGGAAGTCCTTAGTTTGATCATTAGCTTGAACTAAGGATAGTGAAGACTAGGACTAACCCTTAGTTCGAACTTAATCAGTGGACTAGTTCAAGCTAACATTAGTTTGAACTAGTCTACATTGTTGTTCATATGAACTAATAACTTTAAGGTTAGCTTGAAGTAACCTCAAACTTCAGTTTGAATTTTAGTTTGAACTAACTTTTCCTAATGTAGACGTAGCCATGGGGGATAGGTCTGATCAAACCTGTAACCTCTTTTAGACAGTTACAGGTCTGATTACTAGATCAACGAAAGTTGTTTTTATACTTAGATTTCTCCAAGTCATGGACCTCTTGATTTAAAAACTTGTGTGGCCAGTTAACTTCATGACACACATTATCTTTAAAAATTGGCTCACTGGCAGATCTCAAAATCATGAGAGGTCATTGAGCAGGACTATTAGTAGCAGGTCGCCAAAGGATTCATTCTTGGTCCAACTTTTATATACTTTTAGAATCTATGTAGATGAGAGAATCTGTGTCTGCTTTACAGACTGTAGCAGCAAAGATTGGTGGGGTAATAAATTTGGATAATTGCTGTTAAAGATTTGACTTGTCTGGTTAAATGGTCACAAACTGACAGGGCATTTTAATGTAGCCAAATGCAAGGTAGTACATCTGGGAGCGAAGAATGCAGATAACTACTGGCTGGGAGACTGTTTTAGAAAGCTGTGACTCATGGGGACTTAAACAAGTAGGGCGTTCTGTGACACTTAAAGACTAACATATTTATGCAATAAAATAGACTAAATTTGTTACACTTTAAGTGCCACATGACTGTTTGCTTGATTTTTGTTCCACTAAACTAACATGGCTACACTTCTGGAACATAGGGACTTAAAGATCACTGTAGGTGACAAATTCCACACAAGCTCTCAGAGCAATGTTGTGGTCAACAGGGCTGTTATCTGTGGTTATATAAAAAGGGGACTGTCAAGTACAAGTAGGGAAATGATCTTGCCTCTGTATAAAGGGTTGGTAAGATTTTTATTAGAATACTTTGGACATAGAAGTTTAAATGAAGGCTATAACAATGAGTCAGGCACTAGAATGCAAGCTTTATTGATGTGAGGCTTAAAGTGCTCGATCCATTCATCTTATTGAAACAAAGATTTAATAGGTGACTTGGTGACTGTGTATGGATATTTCAGCATGTAAAAAGAGCCCTGATAGAAGGGGCTTGGCAGTCATTCTGATAAAGGTATAACGTCAGTGGCTGAAAGTTCAGATCAAGAAGTCCTGTGGCACTTTTAAAGACTAACAAATTTTTTTATAGCATGAGCTTTTATGGCCTTTAAATAAAATTCAGTATTCCAGTGGTAGGGGTAATTAAACATAGAACACCCTTATTTGAGGAAGTGGTGGACTCTCCATCTCCCTTTTTCCTTTGACATGAGATTAGGTGGTATTCCAAAAGACAAATGATTCCACTTCTGGGAAAAGTTTTGCAGGCTGTGTTCAGTAGGTTGGACTTTGCTCAGACTGAGAATCATGAGCTGCCAAGTGTCTCTTTCTGGCACATGATATTAAAACCTTGATTCAATTATTAACCAATCAGGATGTATTTACTATTGTTTTAACCCCTTGAGAAAATACTTGGTCAGTCACTTTGCAATGAGAATAATGTGTAAAAATAGAAAACAATATTTCCTCATCATGATATTTAAATAAGTATATGTAGTATTCTAGTAAATGAAACCATGAACTCATAATGTTGTGGCTCCTTTTGGGTAATGTTAATAATTACTTTGGCTCCTGAACTGCTGAGGTCTAAGTATAACTGGAGTAAGCGATCGTAATGGTTCCTTCTGGCCTTTATGTCTATGAATCTGTGAACCTAGCATCCTTTGGTAATTAAATATTGAAGTGATTTCCCTACTTTAGCAACTTGGGCAACTTGGTTTGTTTTGGTTTTGTGTTGTTTTTTTTTTTTTTTTTTTTTTTTTTTTGCGCTAAATGTTTTCAAATGCAGGTTTTTCTTAGCTTTATTTTTGAACCCCAGAAACTGCTAAAAACACAAATCTACATGGAATGCAATCTTTCTACTGGCCATGATTTTTACCTCTCTGAAATCAACTTTGTGGTCATTCACAGAAGCCAGCTTCAGTTAGTCACTTTTTGTAGCAAAGCTTTTCATAATTTAGCAGCATCTTTTAAATTATCTAAGTGGCAGATTGCCTTATTTAATCAAACTGTGACACAGCTAGCAAACTCTTACCTTCTGCTTTGAAAGAGCATTCTGTTGTTCAGTGTGTCATGTGAGACTGATTCTTGTCTAATGGATCTGTTATGTTGCACAGCTTGTGTCTAGAATGTTTCTAGATGCTAGTGATTTGCTGCTGCAAATCAATACTTTTGGAGATGAACAAGCAAATCACCTCCCAGTAGCCCAAATTTATTTATACTGTTTTTAGCCTGCAGAATGGGGAAACTCAGTGATACATTTGGAAGAAAGAGGAGCAGGATATAACCTCTGAAAGAAATATCATTTTTCTGATTTGAGCCCACTTCACTAAAATCAATCTTTTTCTTGGGACATGATTCTTCAGTAGAACTAAGGCATTTCACTAGGGAAACTTGAATAGAAAAACCTGTGAGATGGGGTTTCACACTGCTTAGTGGATTGACAGATGACCTTTATGATCCATTAGCTGTTAAATAACATGCAATCTAACTAAAAAGAGTTGTAATGCTTTTAGCATTGGCTTCTGAAGTGGTCATTTTAAATGTAGGAGCTCTTGAAAACTACTGAAAACCTGAAGGAGAAGTTAATTGCAGAAAGAAAGAGTAAACTTCTTCTTGAGGTGCAGATACGAAAAGAAATGGCAGAAGCAATGTTTCAGCAACTGTTGGAAACGGAGGAAACCTGGAGGTAAGCAGTGAGAACTGTAAAATATGGTAGAATGGAATATGCACATCCAGAGCCGTAACATGGTGATCCGGCGCTTGGGGCATGTTCCAATTTGAATGCACCCCTTGCCATTATGGGCGCTTGGGACCGGGGTGGCAAAATACTCCTTTTTAATAGAGCGGCTTGAGCTGCTCTGGTGTGCCTGGGGCGAAGCCCCATTGGCTTCACCATAGTTACAGCTCTGGGCACGTCTTGTATGCATATGCTATTTAGAGAGAAGCGTAATAACGGTTGGAGACAGACATCCCACACCCCCTACCTATGTCTGAGGGTATACAAACTATTCCACAAGTGTGCTTTTCCCCATTTTTTCTTTGTGGTTTAATCCTGGACAGCTCCATGAGCCATTATTGCTTTTGTGGTAGCTAAAATAGTGTTATAGAGCAGGTTCTGAGTAGTGGTGGTTATAACTCGAGGGAGTGGTTCAATAATTTGGGAATCTGCAAAGCTGGTTGATTTCAGATGCCTTTTGCATGTGATGTAGGTGTGAACTGTGCCATGTGCAATGACTTCTATGACAAATACTCTCCCTGTCCTGCTCTCCTCAGACCTCCTCTTTCCTACCAACTACTCACCAGTTGTTTTTTTGACCTCCCCATGTGCTTCCATTGATGGATAGACTAGTTCTTATAGTAGCAAAATCATTTGGAAGGCAAGACAAATCTGCTTGGTTCTCATTTGGTGTCTGCCATTCATCTTCATTCAGCTTCCTCCTCTATTTCAGTAAAATACAGTTGTCTGATATTTACAAGGAGACCAGCCGTGATAGACTAAACGCAAAGAAATCAAGCATAAAGTGAGGTGGTACTGAAGAGACCTGAAATTACCTATAGCACTTCTGTACCTTTACTTGGGATAGTACTCCTGTTTTTCCAGGAAAATTAACTTTTTTTTTTTTTTTTTTTTATGGTCCCAAGGTGATGTTCATGTATCTCTCCCTTATATTTACATGATTGGAGTCAAGATGAGCCTAATAGGAACTCCACAGAAATTTATCATGCTGTAGTGTAGTAACATAGACTATTTAGTTAGAAAAGCCTTAGTCATGTTACTGCAGTAGTATCAGCCATGTGGCCCACGGGGTTAATTTTGTGGCCCATGTCTTCTGAGCAGTACCAGACCAAATGTCTCTAGCCCCTGGACCATTACTGGCCATGTGGTGGCCTATTGCTGGTCCCTACCAGTGCCAAGCACTGGTCCACCCTTCCTCCAGGCTGGCTAGTCTGCACTGTCCATAAAGCTCAAAGCTGTCTTAAAAATAAGTGAAGTGTGGTGAAGTTTATCTGTAAAAGCTGGCTGAATCCCAGCATTAACCAGGCATGGAAAGTAAGTCAGTGTTCCACCATTGTGGTGCTACTGTGTGTGTGTGTGAGAGAGAGAGAGAGAAATTTAATTTTACAGTACAGCCTGCCACATGAACAATTTTGTGTTCAATGACCCTTGTGTCCAGAAAACCTTGATGGCTCTGGATTAATGTCATGTCTGTTGCCATGTATTGATGGAAACTTGCTGTTGGTTTCTCCAAAGAAAGGCAAGGACAGCTCATCTAAGGTTGGGTTTAAACTTGAGTCTGTCAGCAGTTATTTTTGGAATGTGGGGGTGATAAATTAATCAAAATCTTCTGATTGTAGGTGCGGCTATACTGGCATGAAGTGCTTGTATCACTTTATGCCGATTCCTTAAGTTGTACTTCTATGCCAAAATAAGGCCTAAACTATAGACAGGCTGAAGTTTTTAAAAACTGATTGAGACTGTGCTCCCATGACTTTGAATTAGCTGGATCCTAGATATTAAGTAGATGAAGGATGGTTCAGAAATTAAAGTGCTAGTCTGGAATTTGAGAGCCCCAGGGTCTGTTGCGTTCTCCTCTACTAACTTTGTGTGATCTTGGGCTTGCTGTAGCTTGATTTGTCATGTGTAAAATAATGATAGCACTTCCCAACCTAGTAGAAAGATAAATCTGATAAAGGCTATTGTGTTAAAACACCTCATGGTAATAAGAACTCTGTAATTTCCTAAGACCCACTTTGTCCAAGTACCTGAGTTTGCCAGCATTGCCCCTTGGCATACAGGAGCCTCATCAGCTGAGTGAAAGATCAGTCATGATGTAGCATGTGTTTTAGCTTTCCTGAGCTGGCAAATGTCTGTTGCCAGACTGAAGTAGTATAGAAAACCAAACCAGCCCAAACACACTCTACTAACTTCAACACTAAATGTGCACACAGTATCTTCTGTTGCATGGGAAGTTATCCCATAGATTTGCATTATGGCAACTTTGCAGGTAGCTCAGAAAAGTCCTTGTTAGCATTAATATTGAAAAATCACAGGATCCAGAAATAGGGGTTTTGGGTTTTCTTAACTTTTTTATTACTTGCATTATTCTAATATTATAGATTTAACTAGAATAATTTAAAACAAACAAGGAGTCCTGGGGCACTTCAAGACTAGCAAATTTATTTGCTGTGTGAGCTTCTGTGGGGAGCAAATCCCACTTCACCAGATGCTTAAAGATGAATGAAGTTTGACAAAGTGGGATTTTTCTCCCATGGAAGCTCATGCAGTAAATTTTAGTCTTAATAGTGCCACCAGACTCCTTTATTTTGCTGAACTAGACTAAAATGGCTACCCTTTTAGAACTGGAAATATTTATTTTACCAATGCTGAAAAATAGAATCTGACAAAACTTGGTTTGTAATTGTGTAAAGGACTAAGTGAAATTATTTAGAGCTTAAATTAAGTTTACAGTACTGTACAATTAGCCTTATTTTTATTTCCTTTAAATCTTTTATGTAGCTGTTCTAGGCTACACAAGGAGTTTTGAAATATTAAACTTATAAAATTCTGAAAATTGTAGCACTCAAGCTAAATTTGCTTTTTGTCATTCTCAGTAAGCGCTTGGAGGATATGAAAGAAAGTTATGAGGAAAACTTGGAGAATAAATTTGAAATGTATAAGGAGGCTATTAAGAAACATGCATATATGTGTGCAATGGAACAAGTTGAAGACCACTATGTTCCAATAGAAGAGTTCATAGCTGAGCAAGAGAAAGTTGAGGTAGATTTCATTTATCTTTTTAAAATTGCAATGTAATGTCTTCATATTGTCAGCCTGTGTAACACTGCTTTTCCTTAAATTGCAGGAATTCTGTTTCTAATTTTAACACTGTAAACTAAGTAATCAAAGTAGCTTTGAGATAGCTCAGCTCTTTCATGTTGTAAATATATGGGCATATTGTGCTAGTACAGTGTCACAGGCTTCTTCTGATGTCATTTGTATGTTAATACCCAGAGCCAGAATTCCCAGAAAGGTTACGTCTATTGCCAAAAAACCCAACCCCTGCAGCTGTCACATCTTAACTTGCTTAGGTTGCAGGGCTATAAAATTGCAGCGTAGACATTCGGGCAGGGATCTGGGCTCTGGGATCCTCCAGCCTGAACCTGAATTTTTTTTTGCAGTGTGGTTTTATAGCTCTGCTGCCGAAGTTAGCCAAGCCCAGGTCAGCTATGGCTGTCTTAAATGTTGATATATAGATATAGATATAGATATATATATTCTACCTGGCTAATATCAATGAGTTTTTCCATGTGTGGAAACACTGCCAGCATCCATTACCTGGATATGCTCCTTTTTTGTGAGGAGTTTCTTAGAGCTGGAGGGAACTGGGGTTTGATCAGAGCTGTGACAGAAGGAAAGAGCTTGAATGACCAGAGGAACAAGATAGCAATACAAACTTGGGAGTGAGAGAGCCAAGACATAAGAGCCAGGAGCAAAGATGGGCTCTGACTTGTGAGGTACCTGGAGGGTAGGCATGGGACTTCAGTCTTTTGAGAGGATATTTGTGTGGAGGAAAAGCAGAGTGGGGATGTGTCAGAGGGATAACCCACATAATAGCTCTTGATTCTGAAGGTCCTGAGGAAAGCAATGGATGGTCAGGAGAATGGCACTTCTTGGAGATCAAAATTTCTAATAAAACCAGAAATGAGACTTGGATTCCTGAGTCTTTTAGTAGCTGTATCCCACAGCAAACTGCACATTCTTCAAGTAGATGCAGATGTGTATTCCACTTAAATGCGTGCTACTGAAGTGGGAGCATTTTGTTTAGAAGTACCCGTGGAGGGGCACTCCTCATGTCTTGTGGCTGGGCTCCTTTTCTGTCTGAGGCAGCACCATCCTGTCTTTCACACAGTTCTCTTCTCACCACCTGTGATTGCATCTCAACCTCACATTTTGTATTAGCCTAGTTTATTGCATTTAGTTAGGATTAGTTGAGCTGATGCTCCCTGGTGATGCCCTTGTTGGGGTTTAAATACTGCCCTTCATGTGGAAGGGCATTCTCCAGTAGTGAGCTCCACACTCCTTGCTTGCATTGTTTTGACGAAGCCCACCATAAATAGCACTGTTTGATTTGTAAATTATTTCAGAAGTGGGCTCGTGGTACAAGATCTTTGCCACAAGCAGAGCCAACTTGAATAGACTAGGTGGTTTTATTTGGAACTGAGACCTTCCTCTGGATCAGAGTGCTGTCCCTCTTGTTCTGGGGGCAGGCACCTTGTGAAAGAGATGGTGGAGGAGTTTTCCATCTATGCACTGAAAAGAGGTTTCAAGACCAATTAGGACCATTCCAAGTCACAGGGCAACTCCTCTGCTGCCCCAGGACAAGCATGGACTTGCATGCAGAATAGCATAAGTACCTTTCTCCTTCTCTGGTACTGGGCGGGAAGGGCAGAAACCACATATTGTTTGATCTGGTATCAGCAAGGGAGATGCTGGTAGTAAGTGTGCCCACATTGTCTGTGTACCAGGCAGCTACAGTCCACCTGTGCCTTTTTTTAGTTCTGATCTCACCATTCGTTCAGGACTTGCCATAAGTGGCACAGCTCTGGGCCTCTGAAGTAACGAGCCCTGTGGGTGGGGATGGAGCTGGTACTGGAATCTATGGGGACCTCAGCACCAGGACTTTGTCCCCATTGCATGCAATGCTACAAGTGCTCTTCCAAGGAGTGAGAGCTAGTTTTGACTCATCTGAGACCTTTGCTTTTATTACTTGAAAATGCTGTTGCATGGTGTGTCCTTCCCTTCTATCCTGATGTGCCTTAGTCCTCCAGAACTTTTATGCCACATAGTCGCATCCCTGGGCACCCAGATGGAATTTTTTTGAGAATATTCACAAACTGGTGGACATTTTATAGAACACAGTCTCCAGGAGAGTGGTGGTCTTGATCAGTGATGGATTTCTTGAGCTGGTGAGAGCCCTGTGGAGTGCCCAGGCCTCAGTACAGCTAGTGTCAAAATGTGTGGAAAAGCACTATTTTGTTCCCATGCAGAAATATGAGGGCTTCTGCTCCTATCAGTCCCAAATTTCCTGGTTGTAAAGGCAGTAAATGACAGGGCATGGCAGGGAAGGTTGAGGTCATCCTTGAAGATATACTTAAGTGATTGAATCATCTGAGCAGGAGGATACCTCAGGTCTTGGCAGCTGAGGATTGCTAATCATACTTGCTGGCCATGTATGACTTGCTCAGTTTCAGTCATGGGTAAATTTGAGGGCCAGGTGCCTGAGGCTTTGTGTGTGGCGTTTGTTCCAGAAGGCTGTTTCATGGCCAAAATGCCCCTGCAGCCGCCCTTGATGTTACAGGCACCATAGTCAAAGTTATGACCTTGGTGATAACTGTCAGGAGGGCTTCTGTGGCTGCAGACCTCAGAAATCACTTTGGGATGTCCAGCAGAAAATTGAGGACTTGCTGTTTGATGGAGGTGTTCCAGAACAAGACTGACCACTGTTCACTCTTTCAAGGATGCCAGAGCTACCCTGAGAGCGTATATGCAGTATGTGGAATTTGTGGGATGTAGTGACACTGTTTACTGCAGCATCTTTGTGCAGCCTTTCCCCTGAAATAATGAGGTTACTTTAAAGGGACCAATCCCATAGGAGGAGGCAGTCTGGCTTGAGTTTTGGGCAGTCTATACACCTGCCCTCTGTGCAGGATAAGCACCTGTTTTGACTCCTAATTCAGTCATTTCTCTGTCCCCTTCCTTTCCTGTGGGGATGAGATGGCCAGCTGTCCCAGTGCTTGGGACTCAACCTCCAACAGTTGTGTCCTAGACACTGTCTGATGGGTCTATACATGCCCATTTCTCTCCATGCCTCCTCCTCTCTCCCTGTTTAGGGACCCCTCTCATGAGACACTGTCCAACAAGCAGGTCAGCTCTCTGAAGTTGGAGAGGTAGAGGTTCAATAGGAAAACTGGGGTCATGGCTTTTACTCCTAGTATTTCCTGATACTGAGATCCAAAGACAGGATGGGATTCATTCCTGACTTCCATGGCCTCAACATGTTCATCAAGTACATGAGATTCCTCGTGGTCACTCTGTTGGCTCCCCATGCTGTCTTAAAAAACCTGGTTTGCTGCCTTGGACTTTTGAGGACCGCTCTGATTCTGCGTTCCCACAGGAAGCTTCTGCAGTGTGGTAGAAGACCATGACTTTCAGGGTAGTCTCCCTTTTGTGCTGTCTTCTGCCCCAAGTCTTCACAAAATGCATGGAGGCAGTCATGGCACATCTCAGGAGGGAGAGAGTCCAAATCCATACCTTGATCTCAGTTGCAGAAGGGATGGCCGCTGAAAGGAGGCTCTTGCCTGTATTGACACCGCATTTTGTTTGTGGTTGCTAAAGTGAGTCCTTGACAGTTAAGCAAAGTTAACTCTGACTCTCACTCCCCAGTAATGTTAATTGGGGCCTGTTAGATTACAGGAGGTTGCAGGTATTCCTGTGAGCTAAGTGCTTCAGGCACATAAATAGCCTTGCCTCACTCAGTCTGCGCTCTCAGCCATTCTTAAGTTGGCCTGTGTCTGAGCATGCTGGGCCACATGTCTACTGGCACACAAATGGTCCAGTAGGCCTAGTCACACCTTGCCCTCTTCAGATACATCTCAGGATAGTTTGCTGTAATTCCGTTTTGCCTTCCTCTGCTAGTTCTAGATTCCTTGCACTGGTGGGAATCCCCACATAGTGTGTGCCAAGGGAGAGCCCTTTGATCAGCCTCTCTGACCAGGTTGGTGGTTACTGATACTTCTCTTCTGGGTTGGGAGGCTGCATCTGGATTTGAAGGTGGAACCATGCTTCACATCAACATATTGCAATTTTGTGTCTTCAACAATGCATAGCATCCCTTCTGGGATTGCATCAGACACTGAGTGGTTCACATGCTCATTAGCAATACCACTACAATGTAATATGTGACTAGCAAGAGGGGTGCATTTACTCTAACTGGAGGAGATCACCTTCTGGCAGTTTTTCATCAGACATTACTCCAGTAGCAATCGTGTTTGGGGGGGGGGCGCAAAAGAGCCTTGCAGATCACCTCAAAGGGGTTTTCTCCTTAAGTCATGAGAGGACCCTGAAGAAGAGTGTTCTCCATCCCAGTGATCAGCCAGTTTGCAAAGAGGGGAAACCAGTCACCTATTTTGTTCTCTGGGGATAGGTGGAGGTGACTCAGTCCAGGCTCCCTCTCTGTCTTTTGGCTAGCAGTTGGCTCATCGGTATACCACTCCCCTTCCATTCTGATCATTCTGAAGGCCCTCCTTATTCTCAGGGTGGATTGGGTCAAACTCAGTCTCATTGCTCCAACATAGCCAAGACAATGCTGATTCTCAGAGCTCCTTGCTCTGGCGGCTTAGCCTCCTGTGCTGTTTACTGTCCATCCTGAAGTGCTTGCCAAGGACCATGCTTGTACCCTTAATGCTTCAATCAGCTCCTTGTAACTTTGTGGCCTGACTACTATGTGGCTCAGTGACAAGAAGGAACAGCACTTGGCAGCTGTCCAAAGACTGCTGAACAGTTGGAAGGCCTCTGCTGGGACTGCCTACTTAGTGAAGTGACACTGATTCTAAGTGTGGTTCTTGGTCTGTGGGACTCAAACAATGGGCTTCAATCCAGAACATCTAGGAATACCTACTACATCCCTAGAAGCTGGGCCTTGTGCTCAGTTTGCTGAGCATGCATTTTATGCTGATATCATGGTTCTGTCTCCCAATTTAGGGGAGACTATTTTTTTTTTTCCAAGGCCCCGGCGAAGAAATTTCTGAAGGGCCTTCTCTGTTTAAATTAGCTACTCTGAGAGCTGCTTCCCTTGTTTGATCTAAATATGGATCTACCTATCAGCTACTGAGGGCCCTCAATTTAAGTCCCTTGCATCCTGCCTGCTATCCTCCTTGTCTCAGAAAACTTTATTACCAACACCCTTCTTATCAAAATGATGGCTGCAAGCTGAAGGCTCTCATGGCTGAGTCACTTTGCACTTCTTTTTAGAAAGATGGTAATGTTGCAACCACACCTAAAAGGATTTTGTCTAAGGTGGTCCCTTTCCTTTGAATCAGGCACTGTATTCCCCTGTGGTTGTCCCCTAAGGCTAAGCCATGCTCTTCCTCAGGAGAGCATGCCTCCATATTCTTGGTGTCAGGCAGCATCTAAATAAAAAAAACTAGATGCAATTAAATTGTTTTGAGTCTCATCTCACCTGTTCATATCATATGCAGATCACATGAGGGGGCAAGTGGGTTCTGCACAGATCATCTCTAGATAGATAAAATCTTGTATCAAGGCTGCATGTGAGAGAATTTTGGCTACATTTTGACAACAGACACAGGCTTGTTCCATGAAAGCACAAACATCAATAGCATTTTTCAGGGACACTTCCATATTTGACACTTTCAAGAGTGGCCACAGGGTCATCCTTATTTTTTATGGATTGTTCTGCCATTACCACATCTTCCATAATGGATACAGGCCTTGGAAGGGAGGTCCTATGATCCAAGCTGCAGTAGACAGTGTCCTGCCTCCAGAGAGGTGACTCGCAATATGGAGTTGCATATCTGCACCTACTCAAAGAAGGAACTGTTACTTACTGTAACTGTGTGGTTCTCCAAGATGTGATCCAGTAGTGTAGTCCATGACCCACACTTGTTTCCTCTCTGGGACTTTCAGAGTAAAACAGGGGGAGGACACTCAAAGCAGTGCCGTCTCACATAGCTGAGGAGGAGTCACAACCGCTATGTACAAGTACGAGTCTTTTATGCCTACTGCTAGGCAAAAGTTTTCAGCTCCAGCAAGCTGGGTGCACACACTAAGTGGAATACCCATCTGCCTTGGCAAGAGTGGTACAAATGTCTTCACTAGAATGCCAATAAAGTTTAGTTCTAGTGTTTCCAAAATGAATGTTTGATATGATCAAAACTTACAATTGTAATCTTTGTTAAAGACAAATTTTTAGTCAAAGGGGTACATATGTTGTCTTTTCATAAATATCAGTGTATTTCTTTCTTCAGGACAGAGATAGGAAAATATTGGAGTTGCAACAAAAACTTGGAGAGCAGTCAGGTGGATTGCTGGGTTTGGGCATCCACATTTCAGATACTTTGACTTCAGAAGACACAGTGAAACCAGGTAATCATCTAACATTCTTCAGTATGCTTTTATTGGGGAGTATAAACTAACTCTTTCTTTCTCTGTGTGATATACAGATCTTAAATATAAGGAGATGCAGAGAACTACAGAAGTATTGCAAAGACAGTGTGGTGAGAAAGATGAGGTAAATTTCTCCATCTTGTCCCAGAGTTAGATGAGTGGGTGACCTGTTGTGGTGATTGAGGGCTCTCACCTTTTAAGGGCCTCAGAATGACTTCAGGTGGGAAAAACTTTCAAAAGTACTACAACCCAGTATGCCGAGTTCTTACTTGGTGGCTAAAATGGATGGGATTCTTATGTTGTGGCATGAATGTCATCTTGTAGTAATGGTTGCATATAATCACCAATAACCTGGAGATGTTGTTGAAGCTGGAATCAGCAAAGAATCTGGATTAGGATTAGGATGCAAATGCTTTTTATCAATGATCCTTTGAGGTAGGAGATAATTATCTCCCTCACCAGTTTTAGAGATGGGGAACAGAAGCACAGATTAAGGGACTTGTCCAAGGAAGCCCAGTAACAACCAGATCCTGAGTTTGAGATCTGTGCCCTAACCAACCCATCTTTTGAAGTATCAGTGCACTGAACTAAAATGAACTAGTTGGTGCTTAAATTGAGTGTGGTTTTTCTGGCTGAAGTGCATATCTGGAAGTAAGTCATAAGTGGGTTATAGTTAGAGCTCCAGGTTGTGCATTAGGCTACTGGCATATATATGCCTCACGTGTATTAAAGCAGACTTCCTTCAACAGTTCAGGGTGCACCAGTAGTTGGGTAATTCACACCCTGCAGTAGGCTATTGCTGTTGGAGTGTGGCTCTCACTTCACACTAAAAGAACCCCAATGAACAACTGAGGGTGGTGGTTGTAACAGATCTTTACACTTAAAAGATGTGGGGGAAGGAGAAATGCCTTTTTGGCCAGCTGTAATAAACCTACACAATAAGAAATCTTCATAAATTTCTGTTGCAAACTTGAAATTTTTACTTTTCTGTATTGTATTAGCTCTAATTTTGAATATACAATATTTATTTAAAAACTCTGGACTAGTCACTCATCTTCCCAGCCCTAACCTACAGACTCTCAGCAGCCATTTCTGGTCCCCAAACCAATGTCAACTTTTTGGCATGAAAAGCTGGACTCTTCTTCCAAAGTAAAATCTTAATTGATAACTGTTCAGTATCACAAATTTAAAGGGGCTAAAAGAGTCATGAGCTGTTGCTAGAATGGCAGCCGGGGCCTTCAGGGAGCGGGAGCAGTCTAAAGGAATCTCTCACTCTCCCAGAAATCCCACTCTATCTTGCTTCACTTCTCGTGCATTCCTGCACACCGGCTCAATGCTTGCCTTTTATATTCCTCCTCCACTACCCACATTCAGCCATTTAACATGGAATAGAAAAAAAAAATCCTTGCACTCACTACCTAGGTATTTCTAACTTCAAAGCCTTTTGGTGAACTAGGTTAATAGTTGTTTGTTTGTTTGTTTGTTTGTAGTGGAGTATGGCTGAGGGAGGCATTAATTCTCAATCCACTTTGACTGGGCCTCTACCTCAACTATCAGAGCAGAAGCACAGTTCACAAGCATTCAGGCATAAACACAACAAGTAGGAGAATGTTAAATGCAAAAAGGGGTAGGGGGGAGAGAGAAATTTAACTCTCTTGCCCCAGCATGTCAGGTTACTGTGGAGGTAGTCTATGGTCCGTCCTTCTATTCTTCTTGCTGGGGTTGTGGTCATGACTCTCCTTGCTTTAGTGAAACAGCAGCTGCTTATTCCAGCAATGATTCTGGTCTAAAATTCCAATATGTGCTGGTTATAGTGTGTTAAATTCCATTGTTGTACTAGGGGGAATGCTTTGATTCTCGACTCTTGTAAATGTCCTGTTACTTGGGAATACTAATAACATTTTAAAACAAACTTAAATATATTCACCCTTAACTTTGTCAAAGATTTCTGACACTCTAATTTTTTTTTTGCAGCTTATAAAAGCACTGAAGTTAAAAATACTGAAACTAAATGAAACTTTACAAGAAGCAAATGAAACTTACAGGAGAACAACAGAGGAAAACAATAGACTGAAACATATGGTGATGCTCAAGGTTTGTCAAACAAGTGCTGAACCTGTCTTTAAACAAACTGTTAGTGCAGCTGATGGTTTTGCAAAGTTATCTCTGTATAGGACTCCTAACTATGTAATTTTAGGTTTGGGTCTTTTGTTTGTTTTTCTCTTTCCCTTAGTGCTAGCATAAAGCTTGTACTTGGGTAGGCTGGTTACTGAATATCTTGTATAGTGTTTAGATATGATTTGACCATACACGATACATCTACTGTGGATTCAAGCCCTTGTTTTTAAATTCTTCAAACTGCTAATCTGTAAGAGTAGGTCTCTTTTGTTTTAAGAGGGGAGTGGATGTGAAAACTAGAACAAATCTAACACATTTGAAATGATTTTTATAGAAACATGGGTTAGAAACTAGGAACTTCAGTTATCAATAAAGGTTGTCATATTCAGACATCTCTTCCTGAATACCCGAATATCACCTATTGTGTTTTTGCTCAGGTCTAGCAAGTCAGCTGTACAGTGATGACTGAAATATAAAGAATGTTCACCTTAAACAATGAGGCCATCCTGTGGAAGGGACCAAACTAAATCTAATTAGGGCCTCTGGACTCTGGCAATTTGGGTCATAGTCCAACTGCAGTGATTCTGACAAACAGGGCTTAAACACAAAGAATATGGTCATTGGATAATAAATTAATACACAGTTGTCTTTGAATTTGGCGTCTGGGCTTGGAAGAGACAGATAAAAATCATACAAGGTATTTCTAGGACTACTGTGTGTTTT
>ML682005.1:444722-472414 GCA_007922195.1 Podocnemis expansa
TAAATTTGTTAGTCTTAAAGTGCCACACAACTCCTTGTTGTTTTTTCACTTGTTTATAGCCTTTCATCTCAGTGTTACTTCAGTCCCTTCAGTTTTTTATTCCAGGACATGAATGCATCTCATTTTACATGTGAAAGGTTTTTGTTGCAATGGTAAGGGCCAGAAACAGTTTAAGACTTCACATTCTTCAGAATGTAAATCTGCGATGGAGGCTGTATCATCAGCATTAAATGGCAGGATATATGACAGTTTCACAGCTTTAATTACAGAGCACTAACCTGAGTGACCGGACAATGACATGACAGATGAAATTGAGTGTTATGCATAATTCTGCATTTTGGAAAATTATTATCCCAGCTATACATAAAAGTGGTATAGCATATTTTTCATCAAGTGCTTGCTCATGTTGATTCCAAGTAGCTATGTGTGCTCCACAGTCACAGTAGTTGGAAAGTGAGCGTGTGCGTGGTGTGTTTTTTTTTTTTTTTTTTTTTTTTCTGGTGCTCTACTTAAAAACTGGTGCTATTTTATAGATTTAGTGTAGGTAGAGTAGTTAGAACCCTGCATATTGGGGTCATCTCCCTTCTCCCCCTTTTTTAGGGGGCATGCCTCATTCCACTGGCTTTAAATTGTGTGGGGCCTATAAAAAGCCTGTATCCAGGAGTGATCCCTGTATAACCCATCTGAAGTGTCTGGAGGAGACCCATCAGAGGGACCTCTGAAAATCTGCAGGAGATTCCACCCTAGAATAAAAGGAAAAGTCAGAGACTAAAGTTTCTCCTAATGGAGGCAGCTCTGACTGCACTTGGTGCCAACCCCAGCTGAGCTGACACTGAATCTGATGTGCTGGATACAGAGTTCACCAGTGTCCATGTGAGAAACAATGATTACCAAGACAGGAATTTGTCTAGAGTTGCTTGCCACTGTCATGGGTCTCTGGCACAGATGGACATTTTTTCATAGGAAGGTTCAGCACTGCTCACAGTCCCCTGCACTATGCAAGAAACAGAAGACAATTTATAGAAGTTGCTTGCTGATGCTGAGAACAAAGGAGTGTAATGGCATGAATGGGTGGTGACCCATGTTGAGACGCTTATTTCCATGGCCTTGGGCTTGCTGCTATTGACTTGGCTCAGGGAGTATCTTTAGACTCCACCACCCTTGGAGCACCCACTGAGGGAAACTGAGACATTACAGCTCAGTGGCTAGGGCATTAATAGAGAGCATGGCATCACTACCCTCTCCCAGGCGTAACCAAACATTAGACCCCAGATCCAGAGCTGGCCCACAACATTTTGGCACCTGAGGTCAAATGACACTCCCATGCCCCCTCGCTTGGATCAAAACTTTGAAGGGTCTCAAGTCTGCCTTCTTCTTGTTCTCCTCTCAAGGTACTGCTTTGCTACCTACTCCAGTAAAGGAGAACTAATAACTTAAAATGCCTTGTTCAAAAATTTTAAGTAATTTTTCAAATACCTGAACAGCAAATATAACTCTTCTTGTCTGCATAGTTAAACACTGGCATTTTTATTTGTTTGAATAATCAAAGTGGTGCTTTCTGTGCCACCTGGTTTGCAAAGATATGAGCTGCTTCCTGCAGGCCACAGTCTGGGCCAGCTCATGCTCCATTGAAATGGTTGCAAGGCCCACCAACCTCTCCTGTGTCATTGTATAGCATAGACATGTTTCTGTTAACTTCAGCTTGGAGAAGTTGCATACTCCACTGGCAACTGTTACAGGAAGTGTTTAAAATTATGTGGAGAGCAACAACAGCATTTGGAAAGAGGGTGGTCATCTTATTTGTGCACATATATTCCAGAACAGCCTTTGGAGTTGATCCTGCTGAAACGTCTCTTGAAAGGGCTTTCAGCTCATCGCACAGATCACTCGCACCAATATCGCACATGTCGTGTGTCAACACTCTATAGTGCCCTGCTTTGCTGGTGTAGGCCTTCTTCAGGTATAGTGAGGAGTTCTGGAATATCGTACATCATCTCAAATATACTGCTGTGTTCCTTGAGCTGCATGAAACATTCTTCAGCTGACTGTTGCACAATCTAGCCCCTGGTTAAAGAATTCAACTCTGAATTGTTTGGGGTATTTTATGAGATTATCTCATGCCTCATAATCAAAATGTCATCGTCTTCAGTTACTCTTCTATTCTTGAATGAGTGGGAAAATAGCTGCAGCGTGAAGTTCCTCTGCCAACTTCTGGGCACTCTTCAGAACACTCTGAAATCCCTCATCTGGCAGGTAAGACTGTTGATGTGACTTTGCTTTTGTCCAGTTGTTCCATTGCTCCAACTATATCAAGGTCAACACTGGAGTCTCTTGCTTACAACATTTATTTCAAACAGTATGTCATGCCACAACAGTAAGTCTCTCAGAAATTGGAAGTTATGTATGTTTCTGGTGATTCCATTTCCCTCTGCCACTGTTCTCCCACAAACAGTTCCTGTCATACCATTATCCTCCATAATGGCAACTATGGCATCGGGGTGTGTTTAGGCTTTATCACCTTCACTCAACTTTCCCATCATGTAGCATTCAATGGTTTCAGTGTCAGAGTATATTGCCAGAGGTTGCTTCAAAATTTTGCCATTGAGTTGATGCAGAGAAAAATGCATAAATGTTTTTTAATGAAATTCAAAAGAATTCAGTAGCCTTGCTACAAGCTGATGCTGCATCACTGACCACCAAGCTCAATGAATGAGAACTGCATGGGACCAAAAAAAAAAAAAAAATCTTGAGGATTTAACTCTTGAAACTGTCTGCACTCTTCTGTTCTTTCCCCTCATATCAGCTATCTCAATTCCTGTATCTTCCAGATTTTTAAGAAGCACATTGTCATACCAGCTCCTGTAGTATCATCAATGTCAATAAAATTCTAGAAAATGTCATCTGACAGTCACCATTGCAGGGACATTTTGACTAATAGTGCATTTTGTAACAGAACCTAATGTCATTTGTTCCATATCGCTGTCAGGTGTGTAGTCCAGAATAACAGACTAATATCTTGCTGACTTCAGATCTCCCACAGTCTTCTGTTTTTGACTCTTGTTGCCAGTAACTGTGAGATCTCATTTTGAATTGTTGGTGGTGTGTGTAGATTTTTTGGGTGGTGAGTCGTCTTAGCTGTTCCCAGAGTATAGCATCGAACTTGCCTATCAGCTTCTCAGTTTTAAGGAAGTTTCCATTGTTTGGCGCATAAACTGATCTGAAGTGCCTTGCAGTGCTAGGTTTTGGGTAGCAAGCATTCTCTCCAGTGGCAATGAGGCTTGTCAGAACATTTTGCCAGAAAGACCCTGTGATCTTTCTTCACGCTGATCATCTCAGGTGGCCTTTTAACTTTAGTCTAATCTCACGTTCTTTCCACCTATGGAATGCTCTCTGGTGATTTGTTGCCTGCTCATGGCATGCCAGATTTCTAGTCAGATTTTTTTCAGTCCTTTTTTGTTCCTATAGAACCCAGTGTGGCTGGAACATTACACTGGAGGAGTTTGCAACAAAAAAGTATTCAGCATTCTGGGTTTTTGAGTACAGAAGCTATGGCCTTGCCACTTTGTCACCATTGGGGATTTCATGCCAGTAGATGGAAACTTCTATTTTCATTCTTTGGGGAACATGAAGGTTTTCACTTGCTGTGGCCCACGCAGTACAAGGAAGTCCCTCAGGCTACTGCTTAAGTGGGTCCACAGTCCTGGATCACCAAGACTTAAGGAACTAAACTCAGCAGCAGCTGTTTCTTGCGCCTCCACCACACTCTTCTCTAGGAATGTGCATGGTTACGTCCATTTGAGATGGAGATTCAGATGCTGCAGAGCCACCTGCACTCTGAGTAACTGGAAGATCAGGCATCTGCTCACCACTGACATCCTCCTTGCGGCCAGAAGGCTCATTGTACCATGAACATCTGTCTATGTATCTCAGGAGAGCTCCTTTGTTGGATAGAAAAGCTTCCTTTGCTTGCTTGCCGCCTTCTAAATGCTGTCCCAGAAGGGTGTGTTGTGCCCCCCCCCCCACTTATGACTGCTGTTCTGTGCTAGCTATAGGGGCTCTCGGCACTCAACTGAAGGGGACAAATACTCAGGTTGGTAGCAGGGCCTGAGTGAGAGAAGATGTCAGCATCTTAAGTCTGACTGGTTCCTATTACTTCAGTTGACTGCCTGTTCCCCTCAAGTGGGTTCAAGGAAGCAGCAGGAAACAAGAAGCTCTCTGGGAAGCTGGTATTAATTAGTCCAGGCTTCTGGCGATGCTAGAGATGTATATAAGAGGCTCCTCCTCTCTTCCTCTCTGCTGCTTTCTGTTGTTCCCTCTCACCTTCTCTGCCTGTCTGCCTGCTATGTCTCTTGTGCCCTCCTTTCTCCAGCATTGCCTGGATGCGCAGAGATGGTGGAGTGCTGAGAGGATACATAATGCTCCAACAGCAGGCACAATTTTCTACATTCTGGGTCCTAGTGGCACCCTTTCACAGTCTGGTACCTGAGGAGGAGGAGGAGGATGCAGAGAAGAAAAATGGGAGAAGGTAAGAGTGTTCTTTTTTTTGTGGCTGAGACCACTAGGGGGAAGTGATGAAAATGAAGCTGGCCACAAGATCCCACTAACTCTAAATCCACAACTGCCCTTCTGGAGATAGCATGCTTGGAATTGGTTTGAGGGAAGTTCCTTAGCAGTGGAAAAACTTCAAGTGCCACCTGCTTAGCTAGATGGAATTGGTTCCACAAAAAAAAAAAAACTGGCTGATGCAGAAGAGCACAACACCTACACTGTCATCAATACTTGTCATCTTGGCCTGTCTCTTGCATCTGAAGCAGCAAGGGCTGTCGATTTTGGTCAATCAAGGTCCACCAGGTTGTGATCTTGGGACTTCAGCACTGGGTTGCAGGCCACTGGGTCTTCGTGAACCCAACAGTTGGGCTTTTCCTCAGGGGTCTTTAGACAGATCATAGCCTCAAATGTGTAAGCCTATTCTGTAATTGGACCTCAGCCTCATGCTTTCAAGGCTAATGGAAGCAATTTGAATCCCTGGCAACATGCTTGCTTCCCTACCTGTCCCATAAAGTAGCCTTTTTGGTGGCCATAACTCTTGCCCAGCAGGGTTTCTGAACTCAAGGCCCTCATGGCCAAGCCTGCTCATGTGATTCCTGTACAAGGACAAGGTTGAGCTATACTGTCACTCAGTTTTCCTTCCAAAAGTGATTCCACATGAAACAAGACCTTTGTCCCAGCTTTCTACCCAAAACCACTTTGCCAAGAGCAGAGGCTTCTTTCTCTGAATGTTAAGCAGGCTCTGCCTTTTTATTACAGAAAGTACTAAGCAACTTGATTCTTTGTAGCAATAACAGACAGGATGAAAGGCCCTCTGGTATCATCTTAAAGAATTTCTTCATGGATTACATCCTGTATTCAGATGTTCAAACTTGTCAAAAGTGCTTGCTTGCACCCTGACTGCTCATTCCACAAGGGCACAGGTGTCCTCAGAAGTTTTCCCAGCTTAGGTCCTGATTTCAAGACATTTTGTAGAACTGATTGTTCACACCTTGACTGGACGTTGTGCAAATACACAGCAAATCAGAAGTGATGCTGTGTTTGGCAGAATGGAGCTGTAATTTGCAGGTCATTGTGCTCCAATCCCTCCTTCTAAGGATCTGCTTGGGGTCACCTACTTGAAATCAACATGAGTAAGTGCTCAAAGAAAATATTGTTACTAATTTTATATAGCTGTACTTGAATGGAGTTGAGCAACCCAAGATTCACCTGCTCACCCCTATGTCAGAAGTCGGCTGGTGAGAAGGAACTGATGAGGTCAGGGAGCAGGCTGGCAGGGCCCTATACATAGCTCCATGAGGATATGACTCCAGGGTGCACCAAACCTGACCTTTTATAGGTACCACTAGGGGAAAATTCTGGGGTTTGTATGTACCCACACCCCCTGCTTCTAATGCACCTTGAAGAATAGTTACAGAAGGTTAACTGTCTTTTGTATCCTCACTCAAGGTGTGGGCGTACCATGGATTTATATGGTAACATTATAAAGCCATCCTTTTCCTAATGGTTCTTACCATTGCTTTCTTGTTTTTGATTCCTGCACCACTTTGAACAAATGTTCTCTGAAAACTATCCACACTTATGTTTTAGAATTGGAAAAGGTACAGAGAAAAACAACAAAAATGATTAAGGTTAGGGAGGGGCTTCTGTTTGAGGAGAGAGATGACAGACTTTTCAGCTTGAAAGAAAGATGACTGAGAGGACATGGCAGAGCTCTATAAAATTGTGAAAGACCATGAGAAGGTGAATAAGGAAGTGGTGGTTTTTCTTTCACATACTACAAGAAGTAGGGGTCATCCCATGAAATTACAAGGCAGAAGGCTTTGGAAAAAAAAAAAGTACTGATTCTCCAAAACCATAATAGAATACATTGCCAGGGAATCTTGTTTAGGCTGGAACACAAACAGGCTTCCAAAAGGCAGTGAGTTTGACTTTGAGTCCAGAAACAAGAGTTAGCCAACTTGCTCAGGAATGCAGCTCCATGCTCTGAGCATCTCTGGCCTCTAACTGCTGGCAGCTGAGAGTGGATGAAGGAGACAGATCACTCTGTTGCCTGTTCTTCTCATTCCCTGAAGTACCTGGCATTGGCTATAGTCATAGGATACTGGGCTCAATGGACCATTGTTCTGCCCCATTATGGCTTTCTTATGTTCTTATGATTGCCAACAAGCCAAAATTAACATAGTTGCACAGTACAATGATAAATAAATCAATCCCAGTCTTAATTTTTTGCTTGGAGAAAATGAACCTAATGTGGCTTAACAATTCCATAGGAACAAGAAATGAGAGGCCTTCAAAACAGGGCTGAACGTGTCCTCGAGCTTGAAGCTACAGTGTCTGTTCTGCAAGAAGAACTAGATGAGAGCAAAAAGCACATGTATTCAGAAGATCTTAAGCAGTTAAAACCCAAGAGAAGGTTGTTTGCTAATCTAAAGCCTACAGTAACAGGGGCTTCCAAAACACCTATTGGCAAAACCTGGGGAAAACCTGAAGACTCACCAACCATGTCAAGAAACCGAGGTACTTTACCACATAAAGTAAAAGAATAATCTTTGATTCATTGACAAGGCTCAACAAGTATAATTCTGAACTGATGTTAGCAGGAGTTGGAATAGGGGAGGAAAGAGCCAGCGTAAACACAACGGTTACTGTCAAGGTATTTGAGGGGATAAGCTATTTTAATAGGAAAGGCCATTTTCCTTCTGTCAAGCCCTCCATCATTTACATGATGTTTTGTAACTTCATGCTTAAATTGGGTTTCTTTTGTTTTTAACTGGATGTGACCTATCTGATGTGGAATGATGTCTGTGGATTTCCACATTGCAGGAGAATGAGTGCCTTGCGTCAAGGCTAGTGATATATTACTGTTTCTACTTCCTTGCTGCTTTTTACTCTTTCTTGTAACACTCAAAATGGCATTTACACTCAGATTTTGGAAATTGAACAGCTTGTTTACTTTCATTAATGTGTTTGTAGAGGAACTACCTTCTTCACAATTATTCTGTTTTGATTTGAATTGAAGTAGTAATTTTAGGCTTCACATCAGTTTGCTGGGGAATTAAAATGTCATTTAGTACAAAGATTTCATTTGATGATAGTCTTGTGATGGAATGGCAAGGAGCCATGAATCTTAATCTTAATTGTCTTGGCTTTGAAAAGGATGCAAATGTGTCTGAAAGGATTTTCTTACTGAATTATATATACAGTAGGTGTCTTTAAATGTCACTAATAAAGCTTGGTTTTTTAATAGTCAAATACCAAATCTTAAAATCACTTAGTAGTAAATGAAGACTGAGTCTTCCACAGCTACAACTTGATAATTTGACTTTAGTCCATTTCCTTTACTTTATTTCTAGTGAAATATGATGTCCTTGAAATCAAAGCTTAGCACAAAGAAAGCCAGTATCTCATCTTAAAACAAAACATTGCCTAGCTATTTAGTGCACTAGGACTGAATCGTGATTTATAACCATAAATAATGGAGCTATGTTAGCCATATAAGGGGGTAGCTGTGAATGAGTGTTAGTCTTGAAGTTGTAGGAATGTAGGAGTTCTGCAGTAGCCTTTTGCACTTCACATGGTTCAATGGTGGTTGATTTGTTGTACTCCTCTGTCAGCATTATACAGTGAGATACAGGAACACTCTTTTTCGTCCTGTAAGAGGTCATTCAGCAAGCTCTCCACTTTTAGGGAGTGCTCCACAGAAAACTGGAAATAATAAAAATGGGGAGAGGTTGGTAGCTGTAAACAATCTTGATTCAAGATTCAGCTATGCTTGACTAAATATTTACTAGATTTGAATTGGTATAAGGGAGGCAAGATTCATTTAAATAATGGCACTGATATTAAAAAGTTTTTCTAGTTGTACAGCAACTGAACATTGACAGGGTCTGATCCTGTATTCCTTGCAAACAGAAAATTATCAGCCTGACCTATAACATCAGCCACTCCTAGTAGTTTGAAGGAGAAACTACTATGGTACACGTTTTAAATGTCAAGAGTTTATTAAAATAAAAAATTACCAAACACTAAACAATATTTACATAAGCTATACACAGGTTAATCTGTGCATTGGCATCCTTCATTCAGACATTTAATGTAAAAACCTGCTATGCTTCACTAAATAAAGAAAAGAAATTATACAGCCTGGTGTGGGTGTGGGAGGTACAGGTACACTGAAGTTGCACCAGTAGAGTTAGCCATTTTTTAAAACTTCCCTTAGCAAGTACTCTTTCCTACAAATGTTTTTGGATTTTGAGGGGAGAAAAGTCTAGGTTTGGGTTGGAAGAACAGTCCAGTCCCACTTTATATAACATGTAAAGGAGAACACAGACAAAATGTCACAATACCATTGCACTGGTATGCTTCTTGGTGACTAACTTGCTAATTCATTTCATGACTGAGAAGTTAGTAAAATTGTATTTAACAATAGGCCTGGATCCTACCAGAACACATTAAGAACACCAACTAAATAACAGGTAGATCAGTCATGTTTTTAACTGTTGATTTATGATTATAACATTAATCACACATTGAAAAGCAGAACCAGTGTCCTAAGAATCACTTCAGTGTAATGTCACTGATTACTGTGTACATATGCATTTCAAACATTCATTTGGGCTATTTATCTTTTAACATGGCTTTCAGTTCAAGTAATTGAAACAACAAAAATGCTAATAGATTTCAAAAAAGCTGTGATTCAGTAATCTCTGTAAGAGGCTTACAGAAAGCATTTCCATGATTTACAGAGCAATCACAGTCAGGATGTCAAAGAACTGATGGTCAGTTACTGATGCCTTCAATATCTGGAAATTTCTCCATTGACTTTAGATAGAGCAGTGTTGAACCCAGAGGGAGGAGAATGCAGTTTAAATATAGAACCACCTTGCTGAAACTTGGGTCCTCTTTCTCGATATTCAGAACAAGATTATGCTCTCATTTCTGACAGATTTAGCACAATAATTACATTATTGTTCGATTTCCCAACATTGCAGGACTGATTCTTTCCTTGGTGCCTGTAGAAAGAGGTTTTACAGCAAAGTGCTTGAGCTGTGCATAAAAGCTGAACAATTAAAGGTAATAAATTACCTTTTAATCCTCTCTTAAAAGGGACAATTATATCTTAGAGAACATTTGTCTTGCAACAAAATACAGTACTCTAGATACTGATGTAAAATAACTAGAGGCAATAAAATACAAAACACACTTGTTGTGCTATATTTCAAAAAGCAAATTGGGGTGCAAAATCTTTAACTTTCCTTTCATAAATTGTTCATATTTATCTTCAACCTTCATAGACTTGTTCTTGTAAGGCATGTCATCAGTTAGAGATTCCCCAAATTCTTTTCAGCTGCAACTGCGTCCTCAGGTTGTATTGCTAGGACTGTGCTTTCTCTTTGCTTTCCGAGCTATTCTCATTTGAATGTTTAGGCAAAGAAGAGAACATTTAAGGAGCGCTCTAACCTCAAGCACGGTGATCATTTAAATTAAATTAATGGTAGAAATAAGCCAGGCTTTTCCTAGGTAGAATGATTCTTGTAGAATTTCAGATTCCAGTTTCAGAAGCCACACAGTATATCCAAATGTTTGGACAAACAGGACAGACCAGTTTTTTCATGCAAGTGTCTCTATGCCAACTGGAAAATTGTTTTTATTCTATGGCTGCTGTTGATACTGCCCTTCTGTTGCTGTGTAAAAGTCATCAAGCACACTCTGTAAATAATCAAACGTTGGCCTCTCTTCTGCTTTATCTTTCCAGCATGTGTTCATGATATCATAGAGCTCAGTTGGGCATGTTTCCATGCGTGGCATCCGATATCCACGCTGAAGAGCAAGCATCACATCAGCGTTACTCATACCTAAAACAAAAAAGAAAATGGCTTTGAGACTTTTTTTTTTCCTGTCAGTAACTGGAGTAAAGCACTTCTGCTATTACTCCTCACCCTGAAAACCCACTACTAAATTCATTCATGTAACTGGGCCATTCAAGTTAGCTTTTTATTAAAGCTGGCAAAGGTAAATGAAACAAATAACATTTTGTGACCTGGCAACTTGTATGTAAGTGCAGAATTGTCTTGGTCTACGTTGTATGAATTGCTGAGCGTATATGTAGTGGGAGGGTCCCTGCCTGAAGTTCAACTATAAATTCACTGTGCTGTTCTTCGTGCCTTTAGAGAACATGAATTGAAATAAAATCCAAATGTTGGAAAACTGGACAATACAGGATTATTCTTCAAGGTCTCCATATACTCATGCTTGTGAAATGTCACGTTTGGCTCTGTAGCTACTCTGAAAAACTGTTTGGGTGAAGTACATGAGACCTCTTGCAAGGAGTGATATCAACCTGCCCTATCAAAGGGAGTGCAACACTGTTCCCTCTAAGCTGTGCATGTGTGCGCACGCACACAGGTCATGAAACCTGCACACAACAAAATAGTGTGCACAAAAGAATTTGTGTGCTAATATTGGTGTTCAAAAAGAAATGTTTTTGCAGGCACAAATGTTTTTGCGCGCATAGCCTACAAGTAATTAGAGGGAAGATTGGAGTGCAACCTCCCTGCCTCTCCATGTCCTTTGCTCCTTCGTGGCCAATGCAGAGATTGAATAGAGTACAATTTGGTGTTCTGGCAACATGTATATTGACTATGTCTACATTGTGAAAGCTAAGTCGACTTTAAGTAGACCTTGTTAAGTCAACTTAGTGAGTCCACACTACATTAAGTTGACTTTGACTTTAAATGGGTGTCCTGGCTTAAGTTGACTTTATAAAGTCAACTTAAGGGCCCTGCTAAAGTAAGTCGACTTTATTAAGCTCTGTTTAAGTCGACTTAAACACATAGTGTAGACATACCCTATAAGTGCGGTATTGTCTCAGACTAGCATAGGCTATTTTCATGTAAATAGCCTTTCCACGAGACCTAAGCCCTTTATCTAAAGTAGGTTGAGCCTGAAAATGACTTAAGGGTGGCAGGAGGTACGCTTTTTACTCACTGATTATGACTGGAGCCAGACTCCCATGCCTGGTGACTTCTATATTTAGATCACCCAGTAACATTGTCTTGTTTTGTACCTTCACTCCCAGTACCAGAAAGGAGAAACACTTGAGGCTCCAGGTTTATCTGGCTTCCTGATGCCAACAGATTACCATCAATGGGCCCATCAAAAGAGCATCAACACCAGCCTGGGGCCAGAGCATCTCTTATGTGATATCCAAGCGACTCTTTATCACTCTGGTCTCAGCACCACTTTCTACCATGGACTCAATCAGATTCTCCTTAGCCCTAATCTGGCAGAGGGTCCCTCACCCAGCACCATCTGGTAGTGGCTAAATTTAAAGCTGCACTGAAGAACCAATTGGCACAGCCTGATAAAGTTGCAGCAGTGGTGGTGCTAACACATACAGGTAGTACTAAGTATATCAGTGCCTGCTCTCCACCTAACATGGACAGCAATTCTGCAGCTGTCCTCTGGCTCAGATGCTTTTCTTGGTACACTGTGACCAGACTAGCTGTCTGCTTGTGTGAAAAGAGTATAGTAGCCCTAAGAAGGGGTATTTAAAAAAAAAAAAAAAAAAAAAAAAAGCCTCTCTTCTCCTGTATATGCCAGGTCCATGGCTTCTCCCACCTAGAAATCTGTTGTTTCTTCTGTATGCCTTCAGTGTCAGACATCAACACTGACATGAGATCAGGTTTGAGTTTGGCTTCTAATGATGTCAGGCACTCTGTCACATGCTCTCCTACTGCCTATTCCTGCTTCTTTGGTCCCTCTCCAAAGTTACCTAAGGGTACCTTCAACCTTCATATATGTGGATGCTCCCTGACTTGACCTCAGGACACCAGAGTGCAGACATAGCCACTGTGCCCTCCTTTGGCACAGACTGCCTTGCTAGGGCCTATCCCTCAACTGGTGATGACTCAGCCTTCTTCACTGACCAGATACAGACACTCAGGATGCCTCATGTCTAGGATTAAGATCTGCTTATAGTTGAGAAATGGGATGAGAGGAACAAAGTACAAGCATTTCTTACTGCTTGGAGCCCCTACCATCATGGGCCCTCAGTCTTGCTCTAGCAAAACTGCTGGACCCTTTTGAGCCTATTGCTTGAACCTCATGTGAGCATATTCAAAATTGCATTACTCATGTTGATGAGTTTGAAGAAGTAGCTGTTTGTTTTGCTAAACTAGACTAACAAGCCCTAGGGCATTTTTAAAGACTAACAACTTTAAGTTATTGGGTCTTTAAAAGTGCTTCAGGACTCCTTGTTTTCCTCCTCCTGATTATCTCTGCTTTAAACGTGAGAGAGTTTAGGGCTAGATGGCTACTCTGCCAGTGCTTAGCACTCTAGACCACCCTACAGTGATCACGAGCAGGTCCCATCCCTGTTTCATGCCTGAAGCAAACTTCTCCCCATCCCTTACGGCTGCAGAGGCTGCTCTGCCTTTACAGGCAAAGGGTTTGGGGTGGGATTCATGAGGAAGATTTAAGCTAGAGCTATCTCAGTAATGCTAAGGGTGCAGGCCACTCTCTGGGAGAACACAGGAGGCTCAGTTTCAGCCCCCCCCCCCCAATTTAGTTTATACAGAGTATGTGATAACCCATTGAATAGGGCACACTGCTGGTGAAGACCAAAGTTAAATTCTCTTCTCTGCTGCAATTAGAGGGTGGATTTGAAATTGGGTATATCACAGCCTTAGTGAGCGCTAGCCCTATCCTACCCTACCAGCTCTTTGGACCATCTGTAGGCATACGTTATTTCTCTACCTTAGTCACCCTTCTCCCTCTGCTGACAATATCAGTGTCAATCTCAGAGTGCTAGTAGTACCACCCTCTGCTCCCCTGGGCTTGAAGGGCAAAAGGCTTAACTAAATTTTAGGGGTGGGTTTCACTACTCTTTGTTCCCCTTTGTGGCTCAAGCTCTGCCTGCCTGCCTGCACCTATTTTTTTTTACTCCCCTATTTTAGAGCTCTGTCCATGAGGTATGGACTTGGCTGTCCTGCTCTCACTACTGTATATGGGCTGCCATTTGTGGAAAAGGGGAGAAGGAGGGGGAAAAAGGTGTTTTGCAGAGCTCTCTTCCTCTTCATGCAGAATCTCAGGGGATTCACAGGTCTACTGTAGAGAACTGTTACACAAACATGACAAAGCTCCCTTAACCAGCAGCATTTGAAAAACCAAGGGCAGCCTTACTGACCCCAGGGCTGTGGGCAAAAGTCAAGGAGTGGGGGACATTCTGGACTTCTGCCCCTCCCCTCTAGCCTTGCTGCAGCCCCCACCACCTCCTTCCAGGCCTGCTCCTACCCCCCCACCCCCAACCTCTGTGTGGTTCTCACCACTGGCCCCTCATTACCTATCCCCCCAACTCACTCACTCCCAGCCAGACCTCACCTCTGCTAGTTGGTGGCCCAGAACTGCTCTGGAGCCTGGCTGCTCCCACCCTGGCTCACATGAGTGTGCACTGGTTGGGCAGCTGGGAGATTTCCAGGCTGCTGCTGCCCCAGCCCAGCCCCTGCTCCCAGTATCCACCCTGCCCCTGCAGATGGGGCCCCAGGTAAATGCTGAGGATGCCCCCATGACTAAGCCCATCTGTGCTCAAAAAAGCTCTGTATACCTCATCCTGATACTTTTTATTATTGCTCAGAAAAGGTGAGTGAGATTTAAGGCTCACTCCAGGAGCCCTATGTACCTAAACTTCATTATCTTTTGAGACAACAGTTCCATGTTTCTGTGGTTTCAAAGCTACTACTATTTTAAGTTAAGCTAGGATTTCCAGAGAACACACAGGCATTAGGTGCCCAGGAGAGCTAGTGGTGATATTCTGGTGTAGCACATCAGAATGCAACACAAAAAATTCCTGTTTTGAGAAACTAAGTGGGATTAAATAACTGTGTCCATAGATCATCCTGCCAACTGGCAGATCTGAATGTGGATGAAGAGGGTCTTTTCAAAGTGTACAAAGCTAAGCACATTTCAGAGACCACCATTCATGAGGCAGAAAAAGCATTATGGTGTATTTCACTGTACATTTTGCCCATAAAGTCACAGAGAGTGATAGCAGAAATAAAGGAAACCACTTGTTAGGCCTCTAAACTACAAGGAAGAGTACTGCAACTAGGCTGCTGGGAGTACCAGCACAAAAGTAGAAAGCTCAAATGAGAAGATGGCAGTGGGGAGTTTAATGGTTTACTTTCCATCTGGTTATTATTTCTGGTTCTTAGTGGGTTCATGGAAAGCAGGACTCTTTCCATGTGTCTGTGGGTACATAGTCTCCCAGGGGGCAGACAGGAGATGAATCATGATGCCCCATAAAGCGAGCCAAGATGCACTGAGAAAGTAGGCTGTAACATCCTAAAAGATGATGTGTATTCAGTTACCCATATGGTAAAGAGCAGTGAAACTGTCCCAGTTACAAAAGGACGAGTACATTTGTTTTTGCCCCAGTGTAGCTTTTGAGAATATCAGTGGAACAGAACAGGATTGTAAGAAAAGAGCCACTTGTGGCTATACACCTGCAGGGCAAAGAGCAAGGTACTTTTGGGAAATAAAAAGCAGAAAGCTAGTGAGAATTATTTTCAGTGCAGACTGCTCTGATGTTCTTGTACAATGACTTCACTTTTATAGTTTTAATGATGTTATCTAATGAGCACCAGTGCACAAAAACAACAGTTACTCGCGGTGGGCTTCATACTGCAAGGTGCTGGACACTCTAGCTCCAATCCCCAAAAGCACTTAATGTGTCCCTATTTTTAAGTGTTAAATAGTCCCATTGAATGGGACTGTTCATGTACTTACATATTTTGTTGGATTAGGGTTAGTGTGCTCAGTGTTTGCAGGATCAAATCCTGCTACATTCTAAATGCACAGGGCAAAGGTGCCCATCTGTAAAAAAAAGTTTTTGAGAAGCTCATCTACAAAAATAATTTCCATTTTGAAAGAGAATATGGGTGAGGTCTATAAAGCAACATTTGTTAATGATACATTTTAAGTACAGATGCCCAGATGCACCATGAGAAGCACATATACCAATATGTACACTAAATACATAATTTTCAGAGGGATAGCCCTGTTAGTCTATTTCAGCAAAACCAAAATGGAGTCCTGTAGCAGTTATTAAAGACTAAGTAGTTTATTGCATAAGCTTTCATGGGTGGAATCCCATTTCATCAGATGCGTAAAATGGAAGAATGTGGCACGGTAGCTGTATATATACATATAGAGAAGGGTGGGTCACAAGGTCAATTCAAACCGCTCCAGCCTATCTCAGCAAAGTAAACAAGCTACTTTGATTCAAACAGTGTGAAAGAGGGAAGCAAGAGCTGAGGAGAGTAATTATTTCCCTGTTATACCACCTGTTTGGTTGTCATAGCAGGGCCATGCCAGCCCTTCCTTCCCAACCCTCAGTCAGTGCTGGTGGCCCCTTCTGTTGAAAAAATCAGCAGCTGCCTGAAAATTCAGCAGTAGCTACAGCGGGGGCTGGGGGGGGGTGCGTCCCAGGCATGCTATAGAAAGAAGCCACCCAGAGAGGCTCCTCTTGGGGGGGGTGGGGGTCCCCAGGCACAATGCAGAAGGAAGCTGCCTGCAGTGACTCCTTTTGGCGGCAGCAGGTTGCAGAGAGGAGTTGCTCCAGGCAGCTTCTTTCCATGGCATGTGGGGACAGGGATATGGCAGGTAGCCCCTGCACCCCCAACTGCACTCAAAAGAAGTTGCTGTTGGTGGCAGAGTGTCAATTAGTGTGGCACCACAGAGGGTGATATGTGCCGCTCTGAACAGGCTCACATGCCACTGTTGGCACACGTGCTGGGAGTTACCTATCCCTGGCATAAATTTTGGTACAGATTAAAGATACCAAAAGAGTAGCAGTTTTCTCTAAGTTTCCAAGACATTGTTATGGGTAAGATATTGCTTAATGAACAGTTTCACCAAATTCATGCATTACTTTATAATAAAAATTCATCCTGAACCCATATAGAATCACAGAACCTGGAAGGAACTATGAGAGGTCATTGAGTCCAGTCCCCTGCACTTAGGCCAGGCTCAAGTGCCCTCTTAAACCATCCCCAACAGGTGCTTGTCTAACCTGCTCTTAAAATCTTCCACTGATGGAGAGTCCATAACCGGTTTAGGTTTAGTCCATAATCTGCTTATTCCAATGGTTAATCACCTTGACAGTCAGGAATTTTTCCCTAACGTCCAACCTAAACCTCCCTTGCTGTAATGTAAGCCCATTGCTTCTTATCCTATCAATCATCGGTCATTAAGGAGAACAATTTTTCTCCCTCCTCCTCAAGACAACCTTTTAGGTGTTTCAAAACTGTTCTCTCTTACACAGTTCATGATCTTATGCAGCATGTTAACTTTGGCTATGTCTACACTGTGGCTTTAAGTTGACTTAAGGGCCCTTCAGTTGACTTAAAGAAAGCAGTGTCTGTATTTAGAAATCATTAAATCCACTTAAGCAAGTGCTTCTAAATTGACTTAATAACTCTCGCCCTTAAAGTCAGCTTAAGCTTTTAAGCTGACTTTACAGGGCAGGCCCCACCCCTAGGAGTGATCGGGCTCAGGCCTGATCTGGCCAGGGGACCCGATCCAGCTCCAGCCCTATAGTGAGGAGCTGGGGCCGGATTAGCTCCCAGCCCCTCACTGGGGGGGGTGGGGTGGGAGGGCAGAGGCTGGCAGCCAGTTCCTAAAGCCTGCAGAGAGGGGATGAGATCCGGATGGGGCTCTCGGCCCTTCTTTGTAGGCTGCAGGGGCTAGGAGCCCACTGGGAGCTCATCTGGCTCCCAGAGGCTTGCTCTGCCCAGCCAGCGGCCATGAGTCTGCTTAATTTCACAGATTCTGTGCCTGTGAAATTGTCCAGCTCCTGGTCCATTTCACAGGCAGGGAATCTGTGAAATTGACCAGGCTCTGAGCTGCTTGGGTGCCTGCAGCAAGCCTCTGGGAATCAGACGGTCTCCCAGTGGGCTCCTAGCCCCTGCAGCCTACAGAGAGGAGTTGAAAGCCGCATCCAGCTCCTAGCCCCTCTCTGCCGTTGGCTGGGGTTGACTTGCAAGCGGCCAGGGCAGATGCCGGCTCCCCCGGCTCCTGGGGAAGATGCAGGCTTCCCCGACCCCTGGCCGCTTGCACCCTGACCTGGCTCCCACCCCCTCTTTACTGGGGCTTAGAGCTGGCCCCTGCCAGCTGTGACAAATGACCTGGGGCCAAATTCGCCCCCCCCTTCACTTGTGAGGGCAGATAGCTCCGCAATCTGGTCAGTTTCACTTCCGTGAAATTGACTAGGCTGTGGAGCCTCCTGCCCTGATAAGTGATGGGGGGGTGGCAAATTTGGCCCTGGGTCACTTGTCACGGCTAGCAGGAACTGGCCCTAAGCCCCTGCTGCCAATAAAGAGGGGTTGGGAGCCAGGTCCAGCTCCTAGCCCCTTTTTGCTGGTCCTGCCACCGGCAGAGAGGGGCTGGGAGTGGGACCCAGCTGCCAGCTCCTCTCTAGAGGGCAGTAGCTGGATTGGCCTGGTCAGATGGGCCCCTGTAGCCGATTGAGCTCAGGGTACCCAATCCAGACTGGGGGAAGGAGTAGGAGGAGGGGCACCCTGCATATGTCTGGTTCCTGTCCACACAGACATACCCTGAAGTCAACTTAACATGGCTGACTTAAAGTTGAGCACGTTAAGTCAAGTTCCAGGCCCCCCCCCCAGTGTAGACATAGCCATTAAGAGCATGGGGCAGTGCTTGTAGCAGTGCAATGGCTCTGCTACAGGCCACACAGGGTTAAAAAGGGTGTGGGCATGTGGCAGCCAATCAGGTGAGAGGGCTGTGGCAGCCAATTGGAGGGAGGCTGCCAGTATAAGAGTAGCAAAGCAGAGCTGGCTAGGGTTAGTCTGCTGTGGGAGCTAGAGGGGGAAGGTTCTTCTCTTGGCAGGCTGGCTGGGGCAGCTAGCACCCTGGAGAGCTCTGAGTGGGAGCAGGCACTTGGGGTTAACTGGAGCTGGGGATCCCATGGGCACAGACTGTGGCAGTGTCTGGAGCAGCAGTCCAGGGCAAGGAGTGGACAGCAGCTGAACTCCAGTAGTGAGAGACTGCATGTGGCTGGGACTGCAGGGAAGTGGCCCAGGGAGTCGACGTGGCCTGTAAGGAGAGACTGGAGGGAGGTGGAGGCCTCAGTGGAGGTGCTTAGGGTCCCTGGGCTAGGGGCCTGAAGAAATGGGTGGGCCTAGGCCCCTCCCCACTCCCCCAGCGTGCCAGGAACAGCATGGGTGTCAGGGTCGGCACAGGCTCACTGGCCATAGACTGTTTTAGTGGCTGGGACATAAGTGAGCTGTGGCCATTGACTGTTTTAGTGGCCAAGATGCAGCTGGGCCATAGACTGTTTTAGTGGCTGGTGCCCTGGAAGGGGTGCACTTTGGGCTTAGCCAGAGGGCTAAGGTCCTGGAACTGGACTCAAGAGAGAAGTCATTGTGTGAAGAAGCGGAGCACAGACCACCTGAGCTAAATTCCCCAAAAAACACCACCAGGAGGTGCCCTCCAGGTGGGTCTGGTGCTGCACCCACTTACACTGCTAACAAAGGTTTTGCTGTTAAACTTGACAGGATGCAGAACTAAATCCATATGTTGAGCCCTCTTATTTTACTAACAATATTCAGTATTGGTGATTGTCAGGAGTAATTGATCAAAGATATAGAGGAAGAATCTAGATCTGAAAGGAGCTATATGTAATAGAGAGCAGACAACACCATTGCAATGTGAGTTTGATTGTGTCCAGTATCTGACAGATCATATGATCAACTGGCAGTTAGCTTCTCAACAACTGGTAAAAACTGTTGGCTTACAAGATCACTTATTTACATTTATTTCAAAGAAGTTTCTGTAACTATAAATCCCAATAATCACTTCAAGATCATCAGGAAGAAAAACAGCCATTGAACTTTAGAAACAAAGCTCACAAAAAGTCAGTTTTCTTGACCATGAAGGCTTTCTGACAAATTGTATGTTTATACTTTCTTCATACTGGTGTTAACCACTTGTCAAATATAATTCAAACCATTTCACACAGCTTTAAGTAGACCCCATACGTGACCTTAGATTTAGCTAGCTAGTTATTAACTATTAATAAAAAAAACTTCTAGTATTTTTACTAGAACTGAATAATCAATTTATTATTTCTGCTCTAGTAGGCCTGTAAAAATACTTACTGTAAATATTGTTAGGAAAAAGTTAGGTCATGCTTTTCTTACTGGTGTGTTATGTCTGACTCGATCTAATCTGCGTAATTTGCTAAACTGTGTTTTCAGTTGTTTGCCAGTCCCACAGTTATTTTGGTCACAGGCTAGTGCTCTATATTACATTTTCAATATAAAACCAGGAGATTTAAATTTGTATCTTAAATTCTTCAAATGAAACAAAGATATATCTATATAAGCCCTTCTTCAAATTTTTGCAGATGTGTGCTGGGGAAGGCTCTTTGGGAGACCCTTAAAACTTGCCAAGAAAGCAATTGAAGGATTCGAGTTCCCTTTCTCTGGATACAGTTTATTCATCCCTGAAATATATGAATTATCTCTGTAGCTGAAAAAAAGTGGCTGCAAAGAATCATTTTATTTTCTTTAGGATGCATCAGTCTGTACAGGGTTAGGTATTTTAAAAAAAAAAAAAGTCCTTGGGGAGAATATTGCCCAGACTTTTTTCAAAGGTCACCCTTTCTCACTACATAAAAAACAGAAGTGGAACACTATGCCATACTCCCAATATACTCCACATAAATAGCAGCTTGGCACTGGTTTATTGGAAATAAAGATGGAAAATAGGATGTGCTGCAGAACTTAAACTTTTTTTGTGAGCTTTTTTTAAGTATTTCTGCACAAACTGAGGCACTCCTTTTAGATTTTGTAATTTATAATCTATCATATTAGCAGACATCAAGATACCCACAAATAGCTAAATTGGACTACCTTCAAAATGTTGAGTTTAAGTTTAGTTATGACAAGCACTTGTATCAGACTACCTCAGCTTTGTAGAGGGACCACGAATCCTCCCACAACTTCCACCTAATGTTTTCTTGGGGAAGTAAGGCCTAGTTGTTAACTATATAGTATGTTCCACAGGCACCTGCTGAGAGCTTGCTACCCATTCAGTGTATTTAGGCCTTTACGTAACAAAGTATTTAAATATGTTTATCTTTAAGCATATGAACAGACCCACTGATTTCAGGAGATCTAAACTTCAGTGGAACTACTCTTGCTTAAGTGGTTTGCTGGATCAGAGTTTTAAGGGACAGTGACTGTATCTACATGTGCTCTACTCTACCTGGGGATGCCCTGGTGAATATGTTTTCCCCTATTTTAATCTGATGGATGGTCACCTTTTCCTTCATTCTCATTAGAGAGCTAACTAGAAGGTTTGTCCTCCAAGCCCATTGGAAATGGCAAGCCTGCTGGGGCTCCCTGAATACAGCCTCTTGAAACAAAAGCATTTCATAAAATCCACAGATTCTACCAATTTTTATTTGTTTATTTTTGCACAAACCTGGAACTCCAAACTGTGGCTCTGCTCACCCCTCAACTAAATTTCAACATTTAGCTCAGCTGGTGCGTGGCACCACTGCCCTTTTAAGTAAACAATACTGGAAACATTATTCAAGGAAGAGTCTGGCTTTCTAGAAAAGTACAAAGCAAACACTCTGCATTCAAACAGATTGCAGTGGGCTTGCCCCCCCCCCCCCCCAAAAAAAACTAGACAATAGATTTTACAGCCAGCTGGGCTACACATGACCTTGATGGCCCAAGGAGATATACTGTGGTATAGAACCTGAGCTACATCCTAGCACTGTAACTTCAAACCCTGCCCTTGACAGAACTCTGAGAAAAATCTGTGGGCATGTTGCTGCTATCTGCTTCTGCAAGGTGGTAGTTTTTGGTTTTGTGTTTTTACTTCTGGGCAATGTAATCTGACCACAGTAGAGTTCATTAATGACCTAGATGATGGAGTGGATTGCCCCCTCAGCAAGTTTGCAGATGACACTAAGCTGCAGGGAGTGGTAGATACACTGGAGGGTAAGGATAGGATACAGAATGACCTACACAAATTGGAGGAATGTGCCAAAAGAAATCTGATGCGGTTCAGCAAGGACAAGTGCAGAGCCCTGCATGTAGGACAGAAGAATCCTATGCAGTGCTACAGACTGGGGACCGACTGGCTGGGCAGCAGTTTGACAAAAAAGGACTTGGGGTTTACAGTGGACACGACTAAATATGAGTCAAGACAGTGCCCTTATTGCCAAGACGACCAACAGTATGTTGGGCTGCGTTAGTAGGAGCACTGCCAGCAGATTGAGGGAAGTAGTTATTCCCTTTTGGTGAGGCTATATTTGGAGTACTGTGTCTAGCTTGGATCCCCATTATGGACAATTTACCCATGTATTTCCCAAGTCTAACAGATGGAGGCACCTGACTTATGAGGAGATGCTGAGGGAACAGGGCTTATTTTACTCTGCAGAAGAGAAAAGTGAGGGTGAGGTGATTTGATAGCAACCTTCAACTTTCTTAAGGGGGATTCCACAGAGGATGAAGTTAGGCTGTTCTCAGTAATGGCAGATGATAGAACAAGGAACAATAATCTCAAATTGCAGTGGAGGGCAGTCTAGGTTAGCTATTAGGAAAACTTTTTCACTAGAAGGGTGGTGAAGCACTGGAAGGGGTTATCTGGGAAGGTGGTGGAATCTCCATCCTTAGCAGTTTATAAGGCCTGGCTTGACACAGCTGTGACTGGTATGATTTATTTGGGATTTGTCCTGCTTTGAGGAGGGTGTTGGACTAGATGGGAGGTCCCTTTCAACCCAAATCTTTGATGATATAGTAGATAATTCAGAGGGGGATCATACTTATCACAAAGAAATTACAACTACATTTGCTGGAGAGCTCAGGAGATGTGGGATTTGGTAAGTGCAAGGAGATGAGATGACTAGGTGGATGGAGGGAGGTTTAGGACTGTAGCCAGAGAGGGGAAAGGGGCTGGAGGTTCAGGTCAGGGTGGGGGAATGGACCCACTTGGAGTTGGGATATGGGGGCAGGTGGCAGTGAGAGTGGAGGAAAAGAGGCCTGTCACCCTCATATTCTCCCCTGCTGTATGTGCTTGGATCTGGAGGAACCACCAGCCCCTCTCTCTCTTTTTGTCCATGTGTGTTCCAGGATCTGGGAGGGCCCTTTCACCCTCTCCCTGGCTCTTCCTGGGAACAGGCTCTATGGGGCTTGCCTTTCTGAGGGGGAGGGGGTAGTAGGTGTCTGAGACCTTCTGCCTATGTATATGGTGGCATCTGATATTCCAGGGCCTAGTATGAACCCTCTTCCCTATCTAGAGAGCCCTAAAAATAACAAAGCTAAACCTTTGACAACTAAGATTTAAGGTCCATGCTAATGCAGCCTTTACCATACCTTCTTTGACCTATTCCACAATACACCTATACCACACACACTTGTGCTCTGCTTTTGGAGGTAGTGCAGAACACTCAGGGGTCAGGGCACATGAGTGTGTAGGGTAGAGTCAAAAGTCTGTTAGACTCTCAAATTTGTGCTGAGGTGTGAAGTACTGATGTGCTTGCCCTTTCTTCAGACACTTAACCCAGTCCATGTAAACAACATGACCTCTGCTAAATTTTACAACCTTTTTGCCTCTATGCACAGGATGCCATCGAACACCCACAGACCATGCTCATAACCACCCCTCACTGCCGACACCCTGCATAGCAAGAAGACATTTGTGTCCTGCTACTGGCTTAACCTACAGAACTCATCACTAAGATGAAGCACACTGGATCTATCAAGGTACTCATACACCTCTTTCTACATGGGAGAGGGCACCGTGCAAGGCTTAGCTGCCCCACAAGACAGCCCCTGCCCCAAGGTCTCCTCATATATCAAGCTCACATCTGACAAGCTGGTCCAGCAAATCTTGCAATGATTCCAATACCTAACATGCATACAGATAGTTCCCAGTGGCTCCTGCCAGTTCCTTATTGGCAGGTTGTGTTAGCATTAAAGTGTTACTTTAACTCTTTATTTCCTGATTTTCAGCAGTTTGCATTATGATGTACTTTGTGTTCTGGAAAGGCATGAAATACTACAGGGCAACCTTAATGCTGCTTCAACAAAGTTCATATCTATCCTAATCTTTCTATAAGTATTTTCTGTTCCTTAAGCCAGGAGAACTTGCTAATGCATTTTCCTCAATATCTCATAGACCAGAAGTGGCCAGTATGACCATCTAGTCTGAGCTCCTGCACAATGCAGGCCTCAAGACCTCACCCACCCACTCCAGCAATAAGCCTCTAACCTATGAGGAGTTATTTAAGTGAGAGGAAGGAAGTGCTACTCCCTATCTTCAAAGAAACATTTGGTTGTTTATTAAACATAACCACTTAAGGGCTGTCTAATGTAACATACCTCCAGTGTAGCCCATGTCCCAGCTACATCATCAGCAACATGTCAGTATTCCAACAAAAAATCAGCACTGCTCTATACTTTTTCATGTTCTTTTGTAGTGTTGAATAATGACAAATATTATAACTGTTGATGTTAAAGCGGAATTGCTTAATTGCTTTAATTTGAAATGCAGCATATTGAAGAGCTACATTTCACTTCTTTTAACTAACAGCGATATGTAGCATTTACAGTCTTAGGACTCATAATGATATCTGTCTGGTCTATCATTAAATCATTTGAAAAGAGCTACTGAATATCAGGTTCAGTGGCAATTATTGGAATTCACCATTTACTATGATTTTATCATTTGAGTGCATAAAACATACTACTTGAGTACAACAGTGCAAGATGGTTTATATTTTAGATTACATAACTTGCTGATTTAAAACTCACAAAATTGGATGCAGTGTTAGGTACAAATAAAATGGCTGAGAATTTTCAAAATGTGTTGGTGTAGCATGTAGACACTGCAAATCCACATTGTCAGATGTTAACTCTTTCTTCACTCAATTATTTTATGTGACTTTCTAAAGGAGCATCAAAATATAAATACAGTGTGATGTTATATAAACAAATGTTCATACCTGGATAAGGGATTTTTCCAAAGGTAACAATTTCATAAAGAAGAATTCCAAAGGACCACACGTCGGACTTAATAGTAAAGGAACCAAAGTTAATTGCTTCTGGTGCTGTCCATTTGATAGGGAATTTTGCACCTAAAAAGCCACACATTCCCAATTAATCAAGTATATGTACGTTGCTTGAAAAATCTAGCGAACATATCTTAATAGGCTCATCTATTATTTCCATGAAGTATAGTGAAAAAATTTAGCACAAAATCCTTAATTCTTAATTTTAGGGGACTTAAAAGGTACAACAGCTCTTCATGTCCAAGAGTTACTGTACAGATACTGCAAGATGGTTCAGCTGGAGCCACCACAATGTACCCTCATATGCCCTTCATGTATCCTAAAAGTGTGAGACATTAAGAACTGAATTTGGGATTTTCAAAGGAGGGAATTAGGGACTGAAATTCAGTATCTAACTTCCTTAGTTTCCTTCTACAATCCCATTGGAATGGGCACAGGATAGAACTAAGGTATCCTGTCATCACTAGAGATGGTTTCAGACCTACTGGGGGATAACGTGAGGAAAATTTTTCATAGGCAGTGAATACCATACTTGTATGAGTGAACTGTAGACTTCATTCTGTTGCATTTGTCAACTCAACACCTTCAACAAATACTACATTTTCTTCAAATTTAGAAGGAAACAACAGAACAGTTACACACACCACTTGACAGCCTGTCAGTGTCCATGGGGTACTGTCTTCCAAATTCATCAGTTAAGTATCAAAGTGTGAGTTTTCATGTCATGGTTGTGCCACTCAGATACTTTATATTACTGTTATTAATATTACCTAACTGTTGTTGTTATTACCTAACGAATTCCACTCCCTGTGCAGAATCTTGATTTTACTGGGAGCTTTGCCTTTATAAGAAATGCAGTACTGGGCAGAAATCTACTTCAATATAATTTTTTAAACCTTTGTTTCATGTTCAACTGTTTTCATAATAGAGCTGGTACAAAAAGAATTGTAACCATATTTTAAAATCCTCTCACTTTTTCTTAACACCTCAAAAAAAGGTGCTTAATAAGAAAAGTTCAAACATGTTTCCTTGGGGAACATTACATCAAGGAAGGGTAATGCAAAAAATTCTCTTCATCCTAATAACTAATGGCACAAGACATTGTGTAAAGCTGGGAGACAATATTGGACTTCCATGAACACTGGAGGAAGTTACTTTGTTAGGATGTGTGAGGTTTAGTATAAAATTTATAACATGCAGAAATTTATATAAATCCAAGTTTTATTTAGTTAATATGCAATACCAAAAGCTGGCTAATAAAGTAAGGTTTCCCTCCTCTTATACTTGTCTTTAAAATCCACTCCATTGGGCTTTATTCCCCCATTTTCCTACTGAATGGTTATTAGCTAGTGACTCCCCTAGTCCTTCATCTTTGTTTTACCCTGGTTCTTATGCCTTGTTCTCTTCTTTCTTTGTACCTCAATCTCCTACCATTGTCTTAAGTGCTTTCAATTTCCATCTTGAAGACCCTGTCTGTTTTCACTCCTACTTGTTTCAGGATGTGTACGCACTTTTTCTTTAAAACTTTACCAGGGAAGCAAAGCAGGAAGTGGGCTGGGAAAAGTTCTAGGCTGAAATTTTGACACATTTGCTGTGCTGTCTTTCTGTCACCACAGTGATGTGGTGACAGAAAGACAGCATAGCAAATGCATCAAACAAAGCAGGCTGCAACCCTCTAAACATAAAGTGGTTATTTTAGTTGTAAGTCTAGGGAATGCAGATCTGTGTCAGAATCCTTCTCCTCACATGTGTAGAAGTATGGAGTGATGAGACATGTAGATAATTTACTTCTGCTGAACCTAATTTAATACCCAATGTTTTAAAAACACAAAATTCCCAACTAAAGTATACAGTACAGAAAGCCCCAGACAAGCCTCTCTGTACACATGCTTCACTGCCCCTGTCTTGTTGAAGAGAAGAAGAGACCTCAGCTATCCCAGAACACCCTCTTCTGGAATAAACAAAGAGATCCAGATTACCACTACTGACTGCTTTCACTGCACAAGTGCAATATCTTTGCTGTATGTGCAGCATTTAAGTCAGGTAGTATCAACACAGGGCACCAATAGAAACCCCTCTTATAGATACAGAGAAAACTTCAGTGCTTTGGAGATGTTGGCTTGAGGCACCACTGCCTCAGCCTGGCTCATCCTCAGACATTCTCTTCCATTCCACTGTGGAGAGGACACTTGTGCATGTCTCATTTATGCATCTGATGATAAAAGTAATAGTAACAGTTTCTCTTAGCAATTAAGAAAAACTCAGTTCACGGTCTGATTCAACAAGATGAAAAGCTTTGATATTTTATGCCAAATAGTTAATAGTTTGCAGTGCTGGAACTAGGCATTTTGGTGCTTAGGGCACACCTGGAGCAAGCAGTGCACGGAATGCGCCCTCAGATCAAGTAGTGAACAGAGCCGCTTAATATGCGCCCAAGGCAAAGCCCTGGTCACCCCACCCTAGTTATAGCCCGGATAGTTTGATTGATAAAATGTGTTGTGTTGCTTAAAGAGGGTACAGACTGTACTTTTCATAAACTTTCTAGTTTGAACTATCTGGAATGGGGGGGACAGTAGTTTTTAAGAACAGCGTTGTCATTGGAACACTGTATTTAGCAACTCGTGGCATTTTCCACATGATGCTCTGTGCTTCCTTCCCTCCCCCCCAAAGACGACCTACTTCTGTGACTCTCAACAAAATGAGCTTTACAGAGTTGAAAACCATAAATTGATACATACCTTCCCGTGCTGTATATTCGTTATCTTCTATTACTCTGGCTAGTCCAAAATCAGCAATTTTGCACATCAGTGAATCCGAAACCAGAACATTAGCTGCTCTCAGATCTCTGTGAATGTAATTTTTCCTTTCTATGTATGCCATTCCTTCTGCAATCTGTAAACAGAGACGTGCTTTCATTTTTGGTATTTTTGTGGCATATAGTATTATCCTAAGCAACTATTAACTATTCTGCTTTACCACATCGCTACAATTTCATTTTTTATCATAGCACCAAATATGTGTTGAAAAAAAAAAA